>LR812533.1:20045885-20168385 GCA_903798195.1 Danio kyathit | reverse complement strand
CCAGGTACTGAATTACTTTAATACTTAAAAAATGAATGCCAAATTAAGGTATAAAAAAATCTATGTGTTGTCTGAGATAGTTGCTTGGTAGTTATATGACAACTAAATAGCAAGTTTTTTGAATCAGTTATATTTATTGTTAGCCTTACCTTGCTAGCTAATCGAAATTGTTCAGTGTAGTGTATGTTGTGTATTATTTGTTTTTGACTTAAGGAAACTTGATTCACTGAGAAGTTGTATCCATATGCAGTTTGCATTGTTTGTCATGGTTTGTTAATCAAATTTGGCATAGACTTAAACTTGCTACAGATTTGCATAGAACTCAGCAAAGAGAAGTTAAACATACCATACCATCTCCTTTAATTTATCTGACTTTCCAATCCAGATATCAGGTTCAAGTCAATCACACATCAGCCTTTATTTCATTTTTTAGGACAATGTAAAAATGTGCACCCTAGTGTATACACTGAATAAGAATAGCGTTCCTTGAATCCACAAAAACCATGCAAGGATGCTTGCTTAGTGTTGCCACCCCTCATAATTTTAATGCCACCCCCTTGCCACCCCATGAATATTTTTTAGATCCGTCCCTGGACACTACTGATTATGCTTACATGGACATCTGTAATCTAGTTATTTGCCTTAATAGACAATAATATAATGAAGGTGTTTACGTGAAGTGCTTTCATGTAAGAGTTCCCTGTAATTTTGGGTGACTTATTTTGGAATGACTCTATTTTGGGACTAATTATGGAAATTAAAGTCCTACATGACGGTAATAGTTTGATTGTGGTGTTTACTTCAATAATGCCACTGATATCTGCATACTCCACGTCTTAATTCCATTTTTGTTTAGTTCAGTTATGACTTTTTAGTCATTATTTGGGTAGCACACATATTCTGAATGCCTTCGGCAGAATTCAAATGAGCCATTTTAATCTAGATTAATCTAGATTAATTTCAAAATTAATCTAGATTAATCTAGATTAAAAAAATTAATCTATGCCCACCTCTAATATATATATATATGTATGTATATATATATATATATATATATATATATATGTATGTATATATATATATATATGTATGTATGTATATATATATATATGTATGTATATATATATATATGTATATATATGTATATATATGTATATATGTATATATATGTATATATGTGTATATGTGTATATATATGTGTATATATGTGTATATATATGTGTATATATATATGTATATATATGTGTATATATGTATATATATGTGTATATATGTATATATGTGTATATATGTATATATGTGTATATATGTATATGTATATATGTGTATATATATATATATATATATGTGTATATATGTATATATGTGTATATATGTATATATATGTATATATATGTATATATATATATATATGTATATATATATATATATATATATATATATATATACATATATATATATATATATATATATATATATATATATATATATACATATATATATATATATATATATATATATATATATATATATATATATATATATATATATATATATATATATATATATATATATATATATATATATATATATATATATATGTGTGTGTATGTGTATATATATATATATATATATATATATATGTATGTATGTATGTATATGTATGTATATGTAATTCTGTATAAACACAAACATTTATCTTTGATGCGATTAATTGCTTGACAACACTAGATGTTATCACTGTAATAACAGTGCCTGTCTTCTCATTAGCAGGACACGTGTCTGGCGGAGGTGTCTCTGAGTCTGGCCCTGAATGGTGATGTGAGTTTGCCTGATCTCAGACCAGGCCGTCTGGGTCTGTGTGTGAGGACTCTGCTGGCTGAACTTCACGAGGGCCTGTTCCTCAGTCAGTTACCCAAACCTCCAGGAGCTGCTTTAGACGTCTGCACCAGTCATACTGCAGGTTTGAGACGCACACTGTAAAATTAGCACTGCAAGATTAACCGTTATAAATCCAAAAGCTTGATATTTCTTAGCATAATTTATCAAACTATGCACAAAACTAAATAAATCCCTAAATACTCTTGACACATGCAAGTGTAAAGCAGAACAAAACAAATGTGGAACATTATTGCGTATCATATTTATTAAACAGTTTACTATGAATTTTATGTAATTTTGCTCACATGGATAATTTAATATTAATCAGATGATGTCATTATGCTGCTGTGCCGTCAGCCAATCGTTGCATTGCTGATCATGATTTCGAGAATCGATAAATCTGTCCTTCACAACACACACAGCAATCTCAGATCAGTTCATCCAAACATTTTAATCTGATACGCGTACTTGTTTGAAGAACCTAATTAGCCAGAGATTAGTTATCAGGATAAACAGATCCAGTATCTGTCAAATCATCTTAGATCATTTAAGTGAGGTACGAAGAACGGACCCCAGTATTTATTTAATAAGTAAGCACATTATGAAATCATTTTCCAAACCATTTTTGTCTTATCCTAAATGACTGCAGTGAAACTTGATCAGGCTACAATGTTCTGCAGTTTTATTTATTAACTGCTTGTTTTTTTTATTTTATTTTGTTGTTGTAGCTGTTTTTGTTTGTTATTGTTTATTCTTTATTATATAAAGAAAAATTTATAATTGTAAATAAATGGTTCATTTCAGTTCATGTACATTTTATTTAATATACAGCATGGCTCGACAATAAGGATTGCCCGATGGACTGGGGCCAGCGTGCGAGACGCTCGGGCCAGTGTACAGAAAGGTTACTGGCCCGATGGGGCCAATGCTGCCTTGTCACAAAAGTTTACTTTGGCTGCGACTGTCTGTCAAATGCGTGCAAATACAATCTCAGGGTGCTATCACACATAGACGTTTGTTTCGGAATCTGTCTCGTTTCCCTCATTAACGCGGTTCGTTTGGCATATGTGAATCCAGCAATTGTGCTCGGATCCGCGCCAAATCAATCGGTCCGAGATCACCTGAATAAGGTGGTCTCTGCTCGATTGAGCAGATAAATATTAGTGAGAAAACAAAACAATCCAACGAACTAACGACCCAGGCTATATCACTGTGTATTATGAATGTGTAATAGCCATATGTATGGCTATACGAAGAGAGAATGATAAGTAGGGAGTCATTCTTACCGGCAAATGTGCGTTTCATGTCTAATACGAAAGTGAAAGCATGCTGAAATATCACCGAGTGCCGTTTATGCCGTTTAAAATTGACCGAAGTTACCATCTGATAATTTTTCCATATTTTAATCTTATAGTTTGTTGAATTAGGCCTGTTGATTTGTTCATTTCTGCACTGACAGCTTGAAAGAAAGATCAGCATTGATCTGCTTCATGATCTGATGCGGTCTCAGTTCATCTGTTATTTCTCTCTATAATTTAAGCCTATAATGCATAATTCTAGACAACGTTTCTTTAATAGATTGAATATTTCAATAGATAGATTTTTTACAGAACTTGACAACTGAAATGAGGCTCTGTATGAGAAAGTCGGACCTCTCTGATTTATATTTGGTGACTATGTTTGTGGGTGTCAAAATTAAAGTGCACATTTTCGCTTATAAAATATTATATACACAACTGGTCAAAAGTTTGGGGTCAGTATGATTGTTAGATGTTTTAAAATGAGCTTCTCCTGCTCACCAAGGCTGCATTTATTTAATAATAAATACAACACACACTGTAGAAGATTGTGAAATGTTATTGCACTGTAAAATAACTGTTCAAAAGTAGTTTATCATTTAATGTAATAATTTATTCCAGTGACTTAAAAGATGATTTTTCAGCTTCATTACTCCAGTCTTCAGTCACATGATCCTTCGGAAATCACTCTAATATTAAATATTATTGTTGTTATTAATATTATTATTATTATTATTATTAATGGTAATAGTAATGAAAGCAATAATGACTGGAGTAATCATTTCATTTGAAACTACATACAATAAGAAAGCAGTTATTTAAAATTTTAATAAATATTTAACAATTTAAAATTTTTTTAACATTTAATAACTAAATAACTAAACTAAATAATTTTCCTTAAAAAAAAAAACATGAAAAAAATTTTTTCGGTAGTGTACAATTTATATATATATACGCACACACACTATCAAATTTAGTTACATCATAATTGTATTTTTTTTTTAATTATCAGTTGTATTTAAAAAAGTTATGCTGAAAAGGGCAGGTATTACACTTATGTTTGGCTTTTGACACATTATTTAAAATACTGCATGTGAATTATTAGCCCCCTGTATATTTCCCCCCAATTTCTGTTTAACGGAAAGAAGATTTCTTGCAACACATTTCTAAACATAATAATTTTAATAACTGATTTCTTTTATCTTTGCCATGATGACAGTGCATATTACTTTACTAGATATTTTTCAAGACACTAGCATTCAGCTTAGTGACGTTTAAAGACTTAACTAGGTTAATTAGGAAAGTTAAGGTAATTAGGCAAGCCATTATATAATGATGGTTTGTTCTGTAAACAATAAAAAAAAAATATTGCTTAAGAGGGCTAATAATATTGACCTTGAAATACTGTAAAAAAATTCCTTGCTCTGTTAAACATCATTTGAAAAAAATTTGAAAAAAATAAAAATTCACAGGAGGGCGAATAATTTTGACTTCAACTGTATATAGCAAAATGTTTTGAATGGTTTGGATTTTGATTAACTACAATAACCCTGCTATAAAGTCCTCTCTGTTGTAGCCTTTCTTTTATGTCTGTATCTCTTTGTAGATGATGAAGAAGACTCTTACATCCAAACAGACTCAGTTGAGCGCCTTCACAGCCTGATTCCACAGAACGTCAACGTGGATTTTGAAAACACTAATATCACACTTTCCATGCACAGTCAGAAGAGGTGAGCAGTGACGCTTGAGCCATTTTGATCACCATCAAGTATTGTGTTTTGCTCTAAATATCTTCATTTGCTTCTCAGACATCTGAACTGGACTTTAAAGTCTCTGAAGCTGGGTTACGACCGCAATGACGAGCAGCTTCCTTTGAAATCTTTCACTCCTGAGCTCAGTTTCCCACAGAGCCGCTTGGAGCTTCTACTGGAGGGTGAATTTGAAAACACACTCTTTATCACTGTTATTATTGCTCTGAACACACTCTTGAACCTAAGTATTATTGTACTTGCTGTTTTTCAGATGGTCTCTTGCTGTCACAAAGCAGACAGAGGATTATATGTCTGAACACTCTAAGAACGATACTGCATGTGAGTTGCTTTGCAGCATTCTATTAGGGCTGGGTATCGATTCCGATGTCCTGATTTCATTTTAATAATATGCTATTGATTTAAAGGTCCCATGAAACACATTTTTTAGAATCGGTATTATTAGTTTTTAAAATATCTATAAGGTTGTGTGCTCCAAAACAGCGACAAAATTTGCGTTTAGAAGATATTAAACTGATATAAGCATGTAAGGCTTGAAGTGACGGGGGGTTTTTTTCACGTCGTTTCATGCTTCAGTTTCTCATCAAATCGTGACCAATCAAATGCTCTCTAGTATCTGACATGCCCCGCCCCCTTCAAGACGCTTCACATTTGATGCGCTTGAGCTCAGTCACTCTCACTGGCAGAGCTCTCTGGTTATGCTATTGGCTATTTTATAAAAAGGGGAGGAGCTACACTGTCCCATTCTATTTTTGTGTTTCAGTTGAGATTACGTCAAACATTGAATAAAAATGTACATTTCGAAGCACTTCACAGTACCTTTAAAAAAAGAAAAAGATTATTGAACACTTTTTTTTTTTTTTTTCAGGTGCATAATTAAGTTAACACTCATTTCTATTTAAAGAGTCACTAAACGCCAAAGCACATCTTTTGAGATGTTGACAGTCATATATGTCTCCCATGCTGCTAAAAACACTATTAGGATGCATATTTCACAAAAAAAGGGAAAATTGGTGTTATTTCGAGCAAATTCGCTCTTCTGGTTTGAAAAGAAATTTTAAAGCTACGTCAAGGCGATTAGATCCTTGTGTAAATAATAATTCGATTACCGATGTCCATGTAAACGTAGTCACTGTCTTTCTCCCCAGTGTCTGTGTGTTGTTTTGCCTCTGTGAAAATCAGCGTGTGCTCGAACAGAAACTCCCCTTTTCATGCAAATCCTTCCTTCTTTAGCCATGCGACACTTTCACCTAAACAAAGCTGGACTCACCCACTTTCCGAGCCGATAGATACTGTATAAGCTACGTTACATGAAAAAACACTATAGTAAATACTATAGTGTTTGGAAAGCATACTATAGATAAATACTTGAATTGAACTTGTAGTCATAGTAATTATATTGTTGCTGTGGTTCGATAAAACTGTAGTAATAAACAAATTATTCAATAGGCTTTAGTTTTCTACGCTATAATTATTTACACTAACGTTACAGTATTTATTATAGTTTATCAGTTTACCATACTACAGTATTCTATAGCATTCATTAACAAAGAGTTGTACACATTATACACTTTACTATGTGGTTCAAAAACATGTTTATTATAAATTACTATAGTTTTTTTCCCCATGTGGATATCTTCCAGACATCACAGATGAAAGCATAGTCTACATTATTATTTACTTACAGTTGAAGTCAGTATTATTAGCCCCCTTTTGAATTTTTTTTTCTTTTTTAAATATTTCCCAAATGATGTTTAACAGAGCAGGGAAATGTTCACAGTATATCTGATAATGTTTTTTCTTCTGAAGAAAGTATTATTTGTTTTATTTCGGCAGTTTTTTATTTTTAAAAAAAAACATTTTAAGGACAAAATTATCAGCCCCTTTAAGCAATTTTTTTTTTTCGATAGTCCACAGAACAAACCATCATTATACAATAACTTGCCTAATTACCCTAACCTGTCTAGTTAACCTAATTAACCAAGTTAAGCCTTTAAATGTCACTTTAAGCTGTATAGAAGTGTCTTGAAAAATATTTAGTAAAATATTATGTACAGTCATCATGGCAGAGATAAAATACATCAGTTATTGGAGATGAGTTATTAAAACTATTATGATTAGAAATGTGTTGAAAAGATCTTCTCTCTGTTAAACAGAAATTGGGGAAAAAAATAAACAGGGGTGCTAATAATTCTGACTTCAACTGTATGTTTGTAAGTTGGAAAAAGTGCTTCACAATAATGATTGTCTAGTTTTGTCGCAAGGGTTGCATTTCATTTTTGTTCGATGAACTTACCATCAACAAACATTTACTTCTGCTGCACATCTCAGTGTTCACGTTACGATTGTTTATTCTGCCGTTACGCCAGTAAAGACTTGAATTATTGCAAAACAAGACAGATTTCATTGCAGCGATTACATGCAGGGTACATTACTTGTATTCTCCTGGATTTTGTATGCGTGTGTTGGTGTTTATATCTGATTTTTATAAAACACGTTAACATATTTATACACATAGCTAGGTCTGTATATAATCTTTATTGGTGGTGTCAAACAAATTATCAAAAAAAGTACACAAGGATTTGAATCAATGATGTCATGTGAAAACCTATTGTAAAATGGGACCTGAAACAGTGTATTATTAGGCTGCTGTTACTTTAAGACATTTTACACAGATAATGTCTCTGAAATGCTTTCCCTTTAGACTGTTTCATGAATACTCATCTAGATGGTCATTTTGAAACACAAGTGTGTATTTGACCTTTCAATTCAATTTAGCTCTTGCACAATGAGGTGTCTCTTTGCTCCACAGATGGGTTCCTGTCAGTTTTTTGATTTTGTTTTAGTTACTCACCAAACACATCCTGCTCTTTTTTCTTTCCACATTTGTCCATGTTTCTCTGCTGCTCTGACTTACAGTACTACGCTGTATGAATATGTTTACAGATAAACTATATAGAAAATCTCATTCACATTGCACACTAAAGAACGGAGAACTGTAAGGCACATGGTGGGAGGAAAAAATGGGTGGAAGAAGAAAAAAAAACTGGGTGGGAGAAAAAAATAGTTTGGGAGGAAAAAAAAAATGAGTGATAGGAAAATATATATATATATATATATTTAAACGTTTTTGTGTTCCCTTGCAAAGATTTTTTTTGCGTTCCCTCGCAAAACTGTTGCTCCATAAATATTTTCTGTTCACTTCATACACGTTTTTGCCAGGATTTTCACGTATTTTACCATTCTATCCTGCTATCATCCAATCATTAAGTTTAAGCTGATTGACGGACGCGCTCCGTATGATAAACCGATCCCAGATTAGCTTCTGTACATGCCATTTAAAGAGGAGCGAACAAGCAGGACACTTTGGGATTCGGAGTGTGTGTTTAAACAGACAAATACACTTAAAAATATGTAAGCATGTCCATCCTGCATGTTTTAAACAACTAATTTTCTCCTAAATGAGCACAGTTACTAAAGTAATCGAATGCTTTTATTATAGATCTGTGCATTTTTAAAGTGATACGTCTGCTATCAAACAAAACAAAAGGAGAGATTAATTTGCTGCTCTTCACATGGAGCTGCTCATCATACGGAGCGTGTCTGTCAGTCAGCGCATTGCATCGCACAGCAACATGCATTCGCTGATTCAGAGGTTGCAAATGAAGGGCGATGATAAACGCACAGCTTTATTGGAAAGAAAGTGAATGCAGACATTTTGATATTAATTTCCACGTGCTTTCAAGACTCAAAATATGCTAGAAATATGGGAAAAAAATTAATGATAGGATGATATCGGGATAGAACGGTAAAATACAGGAGACTGTCGGCAAAATGGGAGTGTATGAAGTAAACAGGAAGTGTTTATGGAACAATACATCTTTGTGAGATGACGCAAAACAATCAAAGCATTTCTAAACTTCATTTGACACATTTGTTCTTCATCTATTGTTTCTTTCTGAAGGTAACATCTGTTGACATCTCTAGCACAGTCACCGTCAACACTTGTATCATCCACTACCGTCATCAGGAGTTCTCTCATTGGCTGGACATGTTGTCATGGGATCAGCTCTCGCACAAAAAAGCAACTCGTAAAAAAAGGTATTAATCGCCCACTCGCTGAGCATCACAGACTGGGCTGCAACAGAGGCCTTGTTATTGTTCTCCCATAATTGTTCTTTTGTCTCCCAGGCGTTTCCCTCATCTGGACGCTCTGGTGAAGATAAGCTCCACAGTGTCCAATGTCAACGTGTCCGTGCAGTTGGGCGATACGCCACCCTTTGCCTTGGGCTTCATCTCAGCCAACACTGGTAAATGGATAATGCTGCTAAAAACAACAAGCAGTTGGCTTAGCTTATGTGTTGGTTCATCTTCCTTCTTTTAAAACTGAATGAGAAAGTGCAAATTATTATGTTGCAAGAAGTTTTTATTTTAAAGGCCATGAAATACTCTTAAAAAGGGACCTATTATGCAAAAATCACTTTTGTAAGGGGGTTAAACACAGTTGTGTGGCAACAGTCTGTGAATATAACCAGCTTCTAATGGTAAAAATTGATAAATGTAATTTTTATGAAGTGCTCAGCATATATATGTACACCCCTTACAAATCTATCTTTTAAATTCATATTTTTAATAGGAAGCTATAAAGTATTATGTTTGTGCATATACATTAGATTAGTCAATACTGAAGCAAAATCTGGAGCTTATCTAACAAAATAACGATAACGGTCCAAAAACTAGTACAGTCAAATTTATATGTATAGAAAAATATTTAATACAAATAAAAAAAAGAGAAGAAAAAAATGAAAAATTTAGTTGAAATTTTGTAGGTTGTAATATTTTTTTGCAATATTTAGCTTGAATTTAATTGTATTATCTTTTAATTTCTAAATATATTTGGTGACTAAAATATTATTTTAATAAATATATCTCTTTAATAAATCTGTTTTGTTTAAATGCACCAAAATATATTGCCTATATTCACTGAGAAATGGATAAAAATATTATTTTTCAAAATGGGGTGTACTCAATTATGCTAAGCACAGTAATTATACTTTATAAAAATCGACTGCAGAAACACTTTGATTGACATTCTCCCTTTGTACATGTCATCAGAGGGGCAAGCCCCGTCCATTTTTTACAATCTCTCCCTCGTTAGCATAGGGCATTAGCTTTTATTTTTTAATCTGCCACTATTCTGACACATAGGCATTTGTTGCTTGGCCCTCTTCTGAAAAGAGCACGATCTTATTTGAATTTAAATCGACAGTCACCAATTGAATTTAAAGTGACAGTTGCACATTTCGGATCAACCTAAAGGCTGATTTTTACTTTCACCTTCATCTGCAACAAAGAGCCTCTGCTGACTGCGCGTGCCCCTTAGCCCTTCTCTTTACTCTTAAGGCCCGTGCACACTGAGACGTTTTTTTTCTCGCGTTTTCCGTCGACGTTTAACGCCTCGTGACTAAATAAAGGGCGTCAATGTGATCGTGCACACCAACGCGCAAAACGACAGGCGCAAAAGCGTAATTTTTAAAAAAAACGCCTCATACTCGTATTTTTGCTTTGATGCGCTGCGTCAAATAGGCTTTGATGCCTGTGAAAATCGCTTGGGTTTAAATCTGGAAAAACGTCTTGAAAAACACTGACGATAAACGCAAACGAAAAGCGTCCCGGTGTGTACGAGCCTTTACTCCTTACTCCATGTGAATGGGTAGGGGTGTCCCAATTCTCTTTAGCTTGCTAGGGTAGATACCCCTTCAAACACTCGAAACCAAGGGGTAAGAAATTTTCCCAGAAAATTTTTACAACAAACAAGCATGTTTTAATACATTTATAACGGTGTCCTTGTTTTACCATCATACTTTAAAAAAAAACGCTAAAATAAAAACCGCTAATATTCAATATCTATAATCCCTAAAAATAACTCCTGTACAGCAGTCTCACAATATTCTGACACTCGATGACACTATAATACCCTGTCAGAAAAGTCTAGTGGCTGGAAATGAGCTTTTTACAGTGTTGTGTTTACATAGAGGAATATGGCCACTGTGTAAATACACAGTACAGTTACGATCTGCTTGCCACATTATATTGTTATGATAACATGACATATGCCTCCAGTGATTTCCTGAAGATAAATACCAAAAAGTAACACAACTGGAATAACTACAGCAGTCACGATCGTCTGATCTCATATGAAGCATGAGATCTTGATGACATATGATGACGTGTACAGGTGTTGTAGTCGTGTCCCATTTTCTAGGGATAAATTTTGAAGCCCTTCCCCTTCACCCTCTGTTTCAAGGGACAAGGGGAAGGGGTAGGGGTACAACAATAGAATTGGGATTTGGGCTTATACTTGACACACTCGTCATTGTACTATTAATTGTAACAACAGGGGGCGACTTGCATTAACTGTCATCAGGGATGTGCAGTATTTATGATAAAAGTCTTTCAAATACGTATTTTAAATACAAAATAGTATTTTGTAATTTGTATTTTATAAGGTTTCTGAAAACGGGTTAATATTTTGTATCAAAATACTTTAGTCTCTTGTATTTTTGTATTTTTAAAATACTGTAAAATACTTTGTAAGAAGTCTACATGATGACATCATACAAATGTGGCCTTTAACCTTTAATAGTGGTGTTTTTTTCAGTTATTTGCCAAGGCTTAAGATCAGACTACAAAATTAATTAATATTGAAGAAGTTGTTCAATGCTTGGAGTATGGATGGAAATTATGCATCACATAATAAGAAAGTAACAGACAAATAGCGGGTAGATTTGGGAGCAAGTCAAAATAAGACAACATAAAGTTCTACAGTGGCGATACTGTCATGACGAAGCATTTGTAAAGAAGTCAGCAAGTGGAGTTGCTAAATGAATGAATTTAACTATAAATAAAACCTATAAGTTGTGGATGTTTGGAGGACACTCATAAAAAATGTTTGCTTTTAATACAGTTGTTTAAATGACTAACTTAGGCTACATTTTATATATCCAAGCTAACTGCGTACTTACTGCAAAACCTTTTATACAATAAAAATATATATATTTACTTAAAACGCCTTGGACAAACTTTGCACAAAATAAATGCACTGTTTTTCCTCAAAACTTCAAAAGAAACCTCAAGGGCTTCATATCACGCAGTTAGGTGTTGCACGCATTAATTCCTCCAGCTAGGCGAAACTTGGCTCCAAATCGTTCACCTTCGGATGTGGAGCCGCAAACAAAGTTACAAACAAAAGTTGTGCGCTCCACCTGTGGAAATGATGTTGTGCGCACCCAAAGCGAACCTCTGCCAACACCGCAATGACATCACATTCGTGTAAAGTATAAACCAGGCTTAAAAGGGGCAGTTTCAAAGAGTTATAAAACATTATTTGTGTGGTATTTTGAGCTGAAACTTCACATACACACTCTAGGGACATCAGAGGCTTATTTTATATCTTGTAGAAAGGGGCAATAGTCAACTAGTGTTAAACAGTACCTTTTTAAATCCATTTAGCTGATCTTTGGGTCTGGCAGGAGTACTTTTAGCTTAGCTTAGCATAAGTCATTGAATCAGATTAGACCATTAGCATCTCACTCAAAAATTTAAAAATATATATATTTTCCTTTTTAAAGCTTGACTATTCCAGTGTTTCCTCTAGGATTTTTTTCCAGCAGTGGCGGCAGGCTTTTTTTTTTTACACAAATCTGCCAACTATTTCAAAGACAAATATTACACGCAGTATCAAGTCGAGATAGCATTCATGTAATACGAGCATGCGAATCTCTTTGCTTGTGCGCCGATTTCCTCTGTTCGAGCACAAAACTTCTTGCACACACTCAAATTTACACGTTCAAGTGCAGATCTTCTTGTGCGCTCTCCAGTAAGCGCTGCTGAAGCGCGATTCAGTGCGTTTTTGTGCGTTTTCCGACATTAACGCGTCCTGAAGTAAAGTGAAACGGCATTAAACTCCAGCAAGATAAAGTCATTGTATGCAAAGCCATTGACCTTTATCAATAAAGTATACTTATGGAAACTGTGTTCATCTTAACTGAAAGCTACGCCGTGTTTGCTAGACTCACGCACCTGTCAGTCAGTCTGTCAGAGAGTCAGTCAGCATGTCACCTTGAACAAATAGCGCACAGCACTACTACGGTTACAGAAAAGTTTGCGCGGTTTACCTCTAATATGTTTTGGTGCGATTATAATCCGCTATAAAAAACACGACAAAATGTTTTAAATAAGAAGCTGTAATGTAGCCGTGGCTGGATGAATTTTGGCGTGGTGGCCCGCCACGGATGAATGAATGTAGCGGAAACCTTGTATTCAGTAGTTACAATGTGTACTACCAATATGGCTAGGAACTATATTCTCATTCTGGTGGAATAATAATAATAACCATGGCTGCAGCAGGAGCAATGATATTACGCAGATTCTAACTGGTGGTGCAAGTGTAGGGCTTAGTGCTGAGGACTATTTTCAGGCGCTGCATAATATCATTTGCACCTGCTGCAGCCATGAAGAATAACTTCCTTTGTGTTCAACAGAAGCAAAAAAAATCAAATAGGCTTGAATAATGGGAGGATGAGTACATTTTGACACAATTCGTTTTTGGGGTGAACTTTTCCTTTGATACCAGGTGGAAACAGGGTCTCTGTTGTGAGGTGTGACTTCATCTGCTGTGTCTTTCAGAACTGCAGCACTTGTTGGACTGTGAAGAGGATGATGAGAAGAGTCTGGCTGTAACGGAGAAAGCCTTTCTGTCTCTTGATCATTTCTGGTGGCGTGTGGGCCAGGGATCCCACATCCAGCAGGCTCCCCACCCACCTGGAAAACACGTCTGGGGGGAAGCCCTTATTCTGGACTCCCTCACACTGCAGGTAAAACTGACATGTAGCAGTTTGTCATTTATTCTGCAGAATGGAAAATGTTTTGTAATGACGACCATTATTCATTATCTCGACGAATCTGTTCACAGGGCAGCTATAGTAAGCCAAGGAGGGTAAACCCCAGCCCCTCTGGCAGTGTTTGTATGGAGTCCAATATAAAAGGCCTGCAGATGGAAGTGTCTGAGACCTGCACTCAGTGTCTTTCGCGCCTGTTCTCTGTTCTCAAACTGGACAAAGCAGATATTGCCCCCTTACATTCTCCTCTGGAAAAGACTTCAACTCATTTCACACCTCTCTTTAAATTTAAACTCTGTCTTGAGGATGTGAATGCGTTCACTCTTTCCAATGTGGCAGGTGAGAATTCCTTAAGGGAACACTCCACTTTTTTGGAAATAAGTTAATTTTGCAACCCACTTAGAGGTAAACGGTTGAGTTTTACCATTTTTTAATTGATTCAGCCAATCTCTAGGTCTGGCAGAAGCACTTTTAGCTTAGCTTAGCATAAATCAATGAATCAGATTAGACCATTAGCATCTCAGTTTTGATAAGTTTGCTTTTTTTTGATAATTTGACTATTGTTCAAGCAGGCACAAGTTTCTTGAATGTTTCTAAACTTTTTTTTGCTAGATGCTAATGGTCTAAATAATGGTCTAATGGTCTAGATAAATGTGCTCCAGCTAGACCCAAAGATTGACTGAATGGATTCAAAAACTGTTTAACTCTATAGGAGAACTGTAAAATTAGCCTATTTCTAGTTCATTTAAAGTACAAATATCTCTGGGGGTTTTTAGCTTGATTTGGGACATTGTTTTTTGTGTGTGTTTGTAGGGGCTATTTCAGCAAGGGTGGACACAGTGGTTGCTGAAGGATCTGGAGAGAGCTCCAGTGTGTCCGTTCATGGTGTTTCTCTGGCTGTGGTGAAGGCTCTCACTGAGAGTATGGAGCCCTGCTGCTCAGCCGCTCAAACCCCCAGCCCCGTCCTGACCCTTACAGCTTTCACCGTCTCCTACCATATCAGCGCCCGCAGTCTGGAGGTACCACACCATCAAACATATTATACTAAATGAAGTAAAGTTTTTAATGAAGGATGCTTATTCTGAACTGTTTATTAGATTTTAGAATTGGTATTAATTAAATTTGAATCCGGCGACTCAGTGGGTAGCACTCTCGCCTCACAGCAAGAAGGTCGCTGGTTCGAGCCTCAGCTGAGTCTGTTGGCTTTTCTGTGTGGAGTTTGCATGTTCTCCCCGTGTTCGCATGGGTTTCCTCCGGGTGCTCCGGTTCCCCCCACAAGTCCAAAGACATGTGCTATAGGGGATTTGGGTAAGCTAAATTATCCGTAGTGTATGTGTGTGAATGAATATGTATGGGTGTTTCCCAGTGATGAGTTGCAGCTAGAAGGGCATCCACTGCATAAAACATATGCTGGATAAGTTGGTGGTTCATTCCACTGTGGCGACCCCAGATTAATAAAGGGACTAAGCCGAAAAAAGAATGAATAAATTTAAATCCTTATTCCTTATTCATTCAAAATCCTTATTCATTTTATTTGCTTTGTTTATCTGCTTGTTTTGTTTCTATTTTATATTCGTGCAGCTTTTGTGTTGCTGTAATTGGTTTTGCTATGCACATAACCTTTAATGCTGACATGTCATTCAAATAAATGATTAACTGTAACTACACCAATACACACAGCCATCATAACAGCCATCGTGTTTAATCAGTTGTTGCAATCTATAAGCTCAGTTCAAACTCTTGGAAGAGACTCAAATATAATTATGAAAACGCATTTTACTGATTTATTAAACATCACTTAAAAGTCAAATTGTATAATTAGACTTCACAGTTTTAATTTTATTTTATTTAGAATTGGAACAAAAAATGAGTATAAAACAAACATAAATTATAGTTGTATTCTTTATAAACAACATAAGCAAATGCCTTTGAGACAAACAATGCAACTATTATGACTTCTTTTACAAGTTTTATTATTAACACAAAATTTTATTTTTATTATTATCATTATTATTAAATTATTATTAATGAATTTATTGTTTATTATTACTGAATAATACTGTTATTTGGGTAATTTAAAACAGGGCTGCACAATATAATGAAAAATTATTGTTAACGTGATAATAGTACATGCAATATTCCACGATGAATTAATGTATTTTCTGTGTCATGTGTTTGTTCAGATTGGGCCTTGCTACTTTTATACCCGCCTCACCAGTAGGAGCTATTATGCTATTGGCTAGACCAGATCAAAGGGAAATGTGAACCTAGACCCTCAGTGCAGGGAGCTGAAAATAAATACTAAAGTCTGGTTTATACTCGACGTGTCCGCTAGTTCGCTTGAGTGCTCGCAGTGAATGTGACGTCATCGTGGTGTTTGTGCGTGTTTAACAATGTTAAAGCCAAAACAGATTATTTAATTGCAGAAATATGTTTTTCCACCATTCATTTTGAATTTAAAATAATTTAATAGTTACAAAACTATAATTAAGGAACAAATTATTTATTTGATAACTGAAGAAGAATATTTGAACCTATCGGGTTACAATATACTGATGGCCTGTTATTCTAGGCTTTATTGGTGATAATGGTCAAAAATGTTGGACCATCATTCATTGCCTTTTTAGCATATCAGTAGAGAACAGAAACTAGCCAGACAGTAATATGTCAATTGTGGAGCGGGTTACATAAAAAAGTCTGTATTTTTTTAGTAAGTGTACTTTTTTGCTTTTATTTATTTTACTTTTTATTTATTTTATTTAATATTTTAATAAACCTTAATAGGTAGAACTGTCTGAGATATGAACAAAAGCAAGTGATGCATCAAAGTTCGATTTAAAAAATCTTGAATGGTTATAAAAATCTTACAATAAATAATTGATAAAAAAAATTTGTTTAAAAATCAAACGATATTAATGATATGACGTAATTCTGGAAACTTTCTACTTCTCTGTTTATCCGTCTGATTTTATGGTTAATTTCTTTTGACCACCCCTTGTCGTTTCAAAGAGTATCTCAACGACGAACACGTCAAGTATAAAAGCTCATCCGTTTCGTGAGGTGCGCGCGCAATTAGCAGAGGTCTGCAACGCGACACCAGGCAAAAGTATAAATCAGGCTTAATGCAGGAGAAGAGACAAGCGATGAAAATCACAACAGTGAATCAGAATATCTGCCAGGATTTTCAGTCATTCAGAAAGTTTTAAAGTCTGAATATTTTTTTTTTGCCTGAATTAGATCAAATAAAAATATCACTACATAAATAAATGATAGAAAATAACAAATAAAAATTGCATTCTTTTGAGAAATGTTAAATCACGGGAAATTTCATTTTCTCAAAACTCAACCACAATATCCCATATTTTTCCAGTATTGTGCAGCCCAGTAAAAACATTTTTGGTGTTATTTTTCTTTTATCAAAAGCAATAACTTCCTCTTAGTCTCACAATAACCTTTTCAATAGCTATGTTTCCATTTAACAATTTTATGCGCATTTTAGACATGCATATAAAAAAAATGATGGATGGAAACGCCAAGATGTGCATAAATTTGGAAAATGTGCATAAAACATATGCGTATAACTGAGTGGGATAAACTTTTTATTCGATAAGAAAAGATGTGCATGAACTACGATGGAAACACTTTTACCGAGCAAATTCCAGTATGCACGTTAAAAAAGGTCATGTGATTTTGTAATAAGAGATCATGTGACAATAAACGTGTGTGAATGGATAAACCAGCACATTGTAAAACATATGAAATGTTGTTTTGGTCATTCTAAAACGCCTTAACTGTTTTAATATTAGTGTTATTATATTATTAATTACTTCCAGAACTGTCAACAGTGTCTCACGCCTTCAAACGGCTCCACGCGTTTATTGTTTGTCGGCATACTGTCTTCTGAGGCACAAGTCATTTATTAAATAAAGGAAAGATTCACGCAGCTTCTCCTACCACAGCAAATTCGATTTTTACTGTTGATATTTGGCGCCAGATAATCAGGAAGTGACGATTTTATTCTCTTTGACTCGTTGGATGGAAACGCTGCTTTATTTGCACATCTTTTATGCAATATTACAGTTTTGCTGATAAAGTTCATTCGCATTTTGGATGGAAACATAGCTATTGACGTGTTTACAGAATCAAAAGCAGAGTAATAACACTCAGTTAGTTCTATTGACCTGTTACTCTTATTATGAGTACACTGCAATTAGCAAAAATCTGTTCCCAATGGACAAAATCAAATCTTTTTTTTTTTTTTTTTTTTCTTGTTCAAGAAGCTGTTTCACTCGTATGATTCATTACAAATTTTATGAGTGTAAACATTTCCTTTCGTCTTCATCTGCTCAGGTAAGGAGTGAAAACGCTTTAACAGCGCAGTGGACTCCGTCAGACCACATGTTTCTGTATCAGCATGTCACTGAGAGCCAAAGCTACTGGAAAGCACTTTCTGCATCTCTAAAGCTACAGCATTCAGATGGAGCAGAGTCCTCTTCCTCCAGGGTGTTAGTGTGTGTAGAGCTGGCGAGCACAAGACTCACTGCCCATGTGTCCGAGAAGAACTTCATCATCTTCAGCGCAGAAGCTCTGTCGCTCTCCAAACGGCCTGGAGCTGTGCTGATGAAGACTCCTCACCTGGTGCTCAACTTTGATGGCAATGACATCTTTTCTTTTTCTGATGCCGAGGTGCAGATGCTGGACGAGCTGGAGGCAATGATGCAGCACAGATCTCAATTCCCGTTCCTCCAAACACCTCGCAATCGCAGCTGGCTCTTCACTGCGCCCAGCCTTGCCATAGAGTTCCCTTATCAGTACAACTTTTCGGACACCTTCGACAAGGCAATCAGTGTGCAGAAGTGGCTGAAGACCCTACATGGTGGTGCCATTCAGTCAGAAGAACCCTCTCGGCTCCCACCGGACCTGCTGATCCGCATCAACCAGTTCTCCTTCGTGTTCCTGGATGACGTTTTCGAGATCAAGCTGCGCGACAATTACGAGCTCATGAAGGACGAAAGCAAGGAGAGCGCCAAGCGTCTGCAGCTGCTGGATAAGAAAGTTGCCGATTTACGCAAGCAGCACGGTGAGCTCCTGCCAGCCCGGAAGATTGAAGAGCTCTACACTTCACTAGAGCGCAAGCACATCGAGATCTACATTCAGCGGTCCCGGCGGTTGTACGCTAACACACCTATGCGCAAGTCTCTGCTCACGTGGACTGTGTCCGAGTTGGAGCTGGTAGCGATGGCGGATCAGTCCTTGCACGGGCCAGAGCGGATCCGAGAGCAGCTGAGGGACATCGATGGGGTCAGCCCCTTTCCCAGAGATGGCCTGCAGCTGGTGGTCCAGTGGTGTCGCGCTTTTAAATTCAAGCTAAATGCATTTCTGGGTAAGTCAATACTGGAGTGTGTAATCCTGCTTCTGACTTTAGTAATAGTGAGATCTGAAAAGATCTGAAGTCGCATGCTTTTTTAATATGAACAATGTAGTTAGCAGTGGTGTATAAAGTAACAAATTACAAATACTCAAGTTACTGTAATGGAGTCGTTTTTCTCAGGAATTGTAATTTACTAAGTAGTTTTAAAAAAAATTTACTTTTACTTTCCCTTGAGTACATTTTAGTGCTGTATCTGTACTTTTACTGCACTATTTTCCTTCAACCTGCAGTCACTACATTATTTTTTCTTGTTTATGGTGATTGGCTAAAGTAGAAAAAACAGTCCTTCGATTCCAGTCCAATTAAATAATAATAAGTTTAACTTAAAAACAACTTCAAGACATGTTTGAAAAGTGTCCAAGAAGATGTCTAAAACATTTACACTCAATCAACTTAAAACTGTTTAGACTGCATGTCATTGATGAGGAGATGACCAATACCTACTGTATGATGACTGAAAGAGTCAAATGACCTTAAACAATCTCTAAATGAAGTTTTATATATAAACTAGTTTCGAGTGGAGCATGTGATATGATTGTCTCGCATCAATCATTACTAGTCCAATCAGAAATCATTGCCAGACCAATCAGATGAATTCTAGCCTCCAATAAATAAACCCATTCATCCTACCTTATCTTTGTTTTGAAGTATCCCCATCTCCCCCTTTCCTCCTTTATCAGGGGGAGCTCTCGAGACCTACCTGATCTTGGAACCTCTGTCATGCTACATGACCAGGCGGGAACCCTGGTCTCAAGTATCTCCGAGCTCAGGGTTCTCTCCCCGGACAGCATGACAAATTTGCAAATTGTATCAAGCCATAGCTAAGTGTGCACTCCTGAAATGGACTACAGAATGTTACGTTTTCACACACATGCACAAACTGCATATAAACGCTTCAACCTTTCACAGTGTAATACTTACTACTCGCTACTCTTGAGTACTTTTAAAAGGGCTACTTTTTACTTATGCTTTGAGTAATTCAACAGATACTTTTACTGGTAATTGTACATTTTTATCCAAGTAATGGTACTTTAACTTGAGTATTTTCAGTACTCTTTTCACCACTGGAAGTAAGTCCAAATTCTGAAAATTCACAAAAAGTAGGTTGATTAAAGCTTGACTTTTCAAGAGAGATGGCCTTCAGGAGCAGAATTGGACTGGATTTAATGTATAATCCAATAATTGTTGCAACGTCAATGGTAATCTCAGAGTGTATTTCTACATGTGTGCAGTGTCATTGTTGAAAAACTGCCATTTTCTGTTTTGGGCAAAAAAGAAAAGCTGCTGAAAATACGAGCCATATAAAGGCTGTGCTGTGCCACACTGCCCAGCAGTGTTTAGTGCACTAGTTTCACTCTTCATCCAGCCATAACTTGCACACACACCTGCTCATTTCATGCACTGACAGGATATTTTTATAGTGCTACTGTGCAGTCATGGCAATGTTGGTAAAATTAGCCTTCTCTACTTGTTCATTTTCAATTTTTGTTTCATTGTCCTGTTTATTTATCAATAAAATTGAGTTGAATTTAAAAAGTCTTACAAAATTCCATTATATAATTTAATAAAATAATAAAAAATTATTACAAAGCATTTAGGTTTTCGAAAAAGTGCATCCAGAATTCTGTTTTGGCCCTGCTTTTTTCTTTTTTTTTCATTTCAGTGCATCTTGTTTTAACAATGACATTTCTTGCATATTGAAAGAAATTTATCTAGTGCAACCAACAATGTAAATGCCTATGAAAAACGTTTACGTGCTGAAAAGTGTTTATAAAATCAACTTGATTAAGAAATTACCCTAAAAGGTGTCTCCCGTGTGTTTTTATACTTATTGGTGTATTAACCTGTTAGCATGGCAACATGTTAACTTTAAATTCTATTAGAATCAATTGTGAGTCAATCTCCTGTATGAGTGGATTTCTCAGTCATTTACGATAACTTACATGCTTAAATTCTTGTATGTTTCAGTGCGTATACGGGATTACCCTCGCTACCTGTTTGAGATCAGAGATTGGGCACTGTCAGGACGCCTGATGGGCACAGAGCAGGACGGGCAGCTCAGAGCAAAGCGCAAACAAGTAGTCCAACTTGGCCAGCCATGGGGTGATGTGATCGTTTACAGGAATATGCCACCTCTGAAGTTCTACTATGACATCCACTGTGAGTCATGCTTTTTATTTTTTTATGAAGTACATAATTAAGTACATAGACAATAATAAATTAATCAATACAACATAAATAAATAACATGAGCACAATTCTCAGCCTATCACAAACCTCTTGAACAAGCTATTTACTCCTCAGCATGATCTATGTATAGTTAGCCCGATGTTATGAATTAACCAATATTTCAATTAAAGGATTGCTTATTCAATGACAAATATGTGACGCTTTTGATCTCATAAGTCTGTGACTTGAGATGTAGAACTCAACCGATGTAATGTTTTGTATAGCGAGCATTTCCCTCTACACCATTGTGTGGGGGCCGTGCTGGGACCCTGCTTGGACGCTGATTGGCCAGGCTGTAGATTTACTGACCAAACCCACAGCTGACCCGTCCCCCCTTCTCACTTGGTGGGATAAAAGCAGACTTCTCCTGCATGGCCGCTGGGTAATGGACATTGAACAGGCCAACCTGCATCAGCTCGCTAATGAGGTACTAGCACATCTGCTAGCACAATGTCTTGGCCAAGAAATTTTACATCATGTGTTAACTTTTATGTTTAATTTGTACAGGACCCATACAACACTACAGAGAACCTGCACTGGGAGTGGAGCAAACTGAATTTTGACTGGACTCCGGGGCAGTTTGTCTTTAAGGGTGACCTGGACGTCAACGTTAGAACAGCATCCAAGTATGTGACTAGCAGCTGTGTTGTGTTTGAGTGTGGTTTGGGATGCACAGTAAATCAAAAGGCGATCGTGTGCGAAATTAATCAGTAAAGCTGTTCGAATAATTAGTAGTAAATTTCCAGCACCTGCTTTCAGATGGGGCAAATTTTACTATACATAGCCATAGTTCAGAGCAAACTATGGAAAATGCATGTGTTATGGCAGACGGGTGATTTATTGAATTAAAAATAATCTTTCTGTGATAATAATAGCTGTTTGGGTAGCTTCACACTGTTGCTGCTACATCTGAAACCACATGAAAATATAATGTTTCACATGTTATATTAATATTAACATGTTTTTACTCTGAATTCATAACTTTGGTTGAGTGTTTGAAATAAATGCTTCTGTGAGGTAATTCAGTAATTGTGTGTTTATTAGTCACACTGAATCAATGAAAGCAGTTAAATCATCTGTTTATTAAGCAGCCATTTTGGGGATTTCCAGAGTAAAGTCTAGATGGGATTCAGCTGCGTATACTCGCATCAGTATAGTATAATTTTTGTGACACTATACAACAATAATATTTTACATCACTTTGAAGGTAGGGGTAGACATTAATAAAATACAATCAATGGGTAACTTAATAAATTATATAAATAATTCTCATTAACTTCTGACCGCAGCTGTATGCCTTCTAACAACAATAGGGGAATTGCCAACCTACTTCACACATGATGTCACACAGGTCCAACCTCACATAGCAGTTGCAAAAAAAGGCTGGTTGCAATAGCAAACATGTCGTGTTGTGTGGTAGGATGCCAAAATTGAAAGTCCAAAAATAGAAAACTTAAATTGTACCGTACACCACACTGCTTTTAATGCCAACCACAGACGTATTTGGCTAACAGCTATCAAAAGAGCTGAATCGAGTGACTGCCTAATTAAAAATGCTCGACTCTGCAGTTCTCATTTTATATCAGGTAAGTTCACGCTATGCTGAATCCTACACATTACTCATTTTTGATTGCAGCAATGATTTCAGCAAAAACAGTTAAATATGGTTAATTAAACGGCGGACACTGAATGCTAAGAATGAAATGTAAAAATGTAAGTTCACATACCCTGCTGTACAGGTGCAGTTCGCTGTCAGAATGCAGTTGTTTTGCTTGTTGATGATTACCCAGGCCTTGTACAGCTCCGTCTTCTTTCCTTGTCTTTGGCTAGGCAGAACCTCGGTTTTTAGCACTAAAGTTTTTAAAGTTTTTAATCTGTTAATCATGGAACATTATTTCTTGCACATGACCACACAGAACAAAATTGTAGGCATCCAAAGACTTGTAGGCCTTTAACTTCTCTCTTGTACAATCCTTTGGAGTTTCACTGAGATGGTTGTATATTTGGGGCTGGATGCTTGGCCATTTTGTCTTATCCAATATCCATCAGGAGGGTGCTATCACAGATGGACCTGTCAGACGAACACCGCTCACTTTAATGTTAATTTTGCCGAATAACTGTGCTTATCACTGGGTTACAAGCTGTTATAATACGCTGAAAGCAATATGTAAATAATATATATAATAAGTAATCATTATAACTTATCTTTAATACAACAACAAACTCTGTACTGCATCAGATGTCATTCCCTCTCTGTAAACGCTAGTGCTCCCGGTTTTTTTCTGCAACCTCGATGCGCTCGCTTCCTGAATGTTTACAAACCGGTAATTCGCCTATTGGATTTCCTGGCTGTTTCTTCTTTATGTATGCTTTGAATTTCTGCGTAAGAACGCCCTCTGGCCTTCAGTGGAGATTTACTGCTGATCATATAACAGAGCCTCCTTGACAAGATGTGCATGACAAGCACAGCTTTTATTAATTGTGATCGCAATTTCATTTTGAATTCTCCTGCAGCCCTACATGTGGTGGTGTGTTTTCATTTGTGGTGATAAACTCTGTGCTGTTTGTTTGCTGTTGAAATTTGTCTTTGGCTTCACCACATAAATACTTTCAACATTATCTCATATGTCACATATGATAAAAACTATAAGCAAACATGATCCCATATGTCAGACAAACACTACACGCAAATACATTTAACATCACACAAATTTCATTAAAAGGCATATATCACATTTAAGCCTACTCGTACTCAAATCTAAGTATTTAAAATTGGAATGGCAGTTGGCACAAATGACATTTTTCCTTACTTGAGGTTGTCTTGTCTGTCTTTTTATTACAATTTAGTTTTTTGAGCGAAACAAAAACATACATGCTTGAAATAGCAGATATAGTGAAAGACTTTTGTGCTGTTTGTTTCTATACAGATATGATGATATCTGCTTCCTGCATCTCCCAAGTCTGTGTATGACCCTTGAACTCCAGTGGTTATGTCATGGAAATCCACACGATCACCATGCAGTGATGCTCTGTGCTGCAGAGAATGTTGCAGACGTCACCTCCGGTCAGCCGCACGACTCCTACAGGGCCTTCCGCTCTGAAAACCTCAACCTCTCCATAACCATGGACCTCGACCAGTTTGGCAAAGGTTATTATGGGATTGTGTGTCTCTCTCTCTCTTTTCTGGTGCTTTTAAATGCTAAAATACATAACACTTTAATCTTTTTTAAAAGTCTTTCTAAAATGTTTGTGATTAAAAGCGAAACACATTTAAATTAAATGTCTTGTATGATTTATTTAAATGCATTTTTCCACATGCATTGTTCATTGGAAAGGGATGCATTAGCAATAAGACCAGTTGCAAAAATAACTGGCTTATAAATGACACATTTTCAAATTTGCATTCAGCATTTTGTCTTCAGTAAATCAGATAATTTGCTCAAATTACCATTTATTTCGCATCTTCTGTCTGGCTGGAATCAGAGCCCATCCATACTGTTTTTGCAAAATCTGTCAACTGCCCCAAATCTGCAGACTGGCCCTGACTCACCTAGACTGTAAATCGAATTTCATGTAATGTATTTGAGCCTTAAAGTGATTTCAGATTTCATTTTTTTCCCAGAGCCCTGTCAGCCCAGAATCCTCCTCTACAGCAGCACCCTGCGTTGGATGCAGAACTTCTGGGCCACCTGGACCAGTGTGTCCCGGCCCATCTGTAGAGGGAAGCTCTTCCACAGCCTCAGGCCCACACGCAGGAAGCTCGGCCAGCACTACAAGCAGATGTCCTACACCGCATCTTTCCCACAGCTACAGGTGATGCTCCTACCTGTCTGTCACGTAATACCTGAGGCCTGTCTAATTCTGTCTGCTAAAGTTCATTTTAGCTCACTTATTTTTTCTTTTTGTATAAAGATTTCAGTTTTGGCTTTTCTGCCTTTATTGTGATAGGACAGTAGATATTGTGGTATTGAGGTATATGGGATCGGATAAGGTCCACAAGTCAGGATTTGAACACGGAGCGCCCCACAGTGCAGTTGCTCTATGGCCCAATTCCAATTCTACCACTTAGCCCTTCCCCTTAGCCCTACCTCTCGATTTGTTCGTTCATGTGAAGGGGAAAGGGTGTCCCAATTCTCCTCATCTTGAAGGAGTAGGGTGAAGGGGAAGAGCTAGATAGCCGTTGAAACTGAGAGTTTTCAGGACCACACTCGAAACCAAGGGGTACAAAATTTTCCCAGAATACACCATCTACAACGGCAGCATGGCTACACATGGAAGTAAGGAGATGCACAGATTAGTATTTTGACAAACAAGCAAATGTTTTATTATATTCATAACTGCATTCGCGTTTTAACGTCATGCTTTTTAAAAAAAGTAATACAGATTGTTGTTTTATGTTGTGTTTTTTTTTTTTTTTTTTTTACATAAACTCTGTTTGTTGTTAGCTTATGCATGACTTGATGAGGATTGTGTACATGTGTACATGTATTAAAATTCAATTGCCTTGTATTAAGATGATCAAATCTTATTGATTCATTTATTTTGCGGAAACTGTTACTAAGATTTTTACTTGTGTCTCTGATATAGCTAACTAATTTCTAGACAATAAGTAAAAATTACCAATAGGGTATATGCAGAAGAACCTTTTTCAGTAACCTGGGTCAATCGCTTCCGGGGAACTGTATGCAGTTACAAAATCGGCGTGTTTAAGGTCCATTTTCTTTAAAAATCAACAATCTCCACTGCCTGATTGATGTACGATATAAAGTGGGTCTCAGGTTGTACAAGAAGCACTGCATAAAATTACATTTTCCCTCGTCATGTCTTTTAAATATGAATGTTTATTTTACTCCAGTATTTTCAATGGTATTTCTGCGCTAGCCTGCTGATCCTGACGGGCGGTGCGTGCGTGCGTGCTTTTCATTTTATTTTACGCTTGAACAACTAAATGAATGCTGAAGTGTATTTAACTGATTGTATTTTAATTACAACACAACATCGATGCTGTAAAAGGAACTGTATGAAAAAAGTCACATTAACCGTTCACCGGAAATTTATCGGCATGGGAAGAAACACTAGTTGTGCATATGCCCTATTAACAATCTTGTTAAAATTAAATTGTTGGAGAAAAAAAAATCCAATGTACAAAATAATATTTTATAATTTATTTCAGAAATTATATAAACATCAATATACAAAAACAAATCATAAATTGAGTAATCTACATACATTTATAAACATGGATTTTAGTTTTCCATATTCCATAACCAATTTAATGATATTTCAAACAAAAAGGTATTACAAACACAAGTTAAATAAACATAAATTATAGTGGTATTTTCGATAAATAACATTTAGTATAAATTCAAAACCAAAACAAATACAGTGCTTAGCATAATTGAGTGCACCCCGTTTTGAAAATGAATATTTGTATCCATTTCATAGGCAGTGTATTTTGGTGCATTTAAACAAAACAGATTTATTAAACAGATATATTTATTAAAATAATATTTTGGTCACCAAACATATTTAGAAATTGAAAGATTAAATTAAATTAAGGCCCAATTAAATCCCAGCAAAATATTGCAAAAAAAAAATAAAAAATACAACCTACAAAATTTCAACAACATTATTACATTATTTTGCTTCTCTTGATTTTTCCTCTTTTTTTAAGTTTGTATTTATTATTATTTACTTATATCAATTTGGGCGTGCTAGTTTTTGGACCGTTATCGTAAGTTATTTTGTTAGATAAGCTCCAGATTTGGCTTCAGTATTGACTAATCTAATATATATGCTCAAATATAATATTGTATAGCTTCCTTTTAAAAAATACGAATTTAAAAGATAAATTTGTGAGGGGTGTACTTATATGTGCTGAGCACTGTATATCTCCATTAATACCGAGACTAGTGGTATGTGGGAAATGCACTACACATATACTCACCTTTTTCTCATTCCGCACCAATCCAAGCGCTTGGTGTTAATTTTTTTATAGTCCTTTTGGAATATAAATTGCAGCATGTTTCAGATCATTTCAAATTTAACATTTCACATTTAAACAGTAACTTTATTATTCCAAATATTTGATCTGTTAAGAGCGTTTAAAGATAGTTAGAATGAGTAAATGTGGTTTAAATATAATCTAGAGTAAAACTGTGTTTAATGTCTCTCTTCAGGTCCACTACTGGGCGTCGTTTGCTCAGCAGAGAGGCATTCAGGTGGAGTGCAGTAAAGGTCACGTCTTCACTAGAGGAGCACAGAGGCTCATCCCACAGGGTGAGAAAGCAAAGAGCATTCAGTCACACCTTCTACACCTCACAGGCTGTTGAAATGTTCTCCTGAAATGATTGATGCCTGTTTTCTAGCTGGCACTGTGATGAGACGACTGATCTCCGAGTGGAACGTCACTCAGATGGTGAGCGATCTCTCTCTGGTCACCGTGCACCTCATGGCTTCCACTTGGGACGAGACGGCTGACCACCAGATCAACGCCCAGGTGAAGAAAACCCACCTGCTCAGCCTGTCCTCACTCAGCTACCAGAGACAGAGCAACCGCATTGAGGAGGTGAGACACTTCTGTGGAACATTCATCCACTGGAAGTAATATTTCACTATTTGGATATAGTAAGTGGTGGACAGTAACAGAGTAATTTTACTTAACTACAAAATACTGTATTTTTTACTTTACTACATCTAGAATTCATGTAGATGAGTAAAATGTTATTTTGAAATGAAGAAATCAACTTCCATTTTAGTAATGCGGCGATGAAGATGCACGTTGTCTAAGCTCCACATTACTACATGTAATTTCTTTACAATACACCCTATTTTACTAGTATATTCAATTCGATATACCATTCTTTTTTATTTGAAATGGAGAAATCATCACCTCAAAGACCAATTAGTGGTGTTTGATTGGTGAATGAGCTGAAATCTGTTCACTAGTAAATAACTCACTGATTTAAATGATCTGTTCAGAATGAGCCTCCAGGAAATGATTCACTGAATTTACTAGCTGGTTTGACTGAAAATAATCTTAAAATTTTAATCTTAAATCAAAGCTGTAGCACTGATATAAAACTAGTATGGGTACAAAATTATCTTTTTAAATTTGAGCACAGGTTACATCTTTTATATACACTCAACGGCCACTTTATTTGGTACACCTTACTAGTTCCAGGTTGGACCCGCTTTTGCCTTTAAAACTGACTTAATCCTTCGTGGCATAGATTCAACAAGGTACTGGAAATATTCCTTAGAGATTTAACTTACATGATAGCATCACGCTGTTGCTGCAGATTTGTTGTCTGCACATCCATGATGCAAATCTCCTATTCCAACACATCCCAAAGGTCCTCTATTGGATTTAGCTCTGATGACGGTGGAGGCCATTTGAGTACAATGAGCTCATTGTTATGATCAAGAAACCAGTTTGAGATGATTCGCGCTTTATGACATGTCGTGTTATCCTGTTGGAAGTAACCATCAGAAGATGGATACAATGTGGTGATAAATGGATGGACATGGTCAGCAACAATACTCAGGGGGGCTGTGGCATTCACACGATGCTCAGTTGGTACAAATGGGCCCAAAGTGTGCCATGAAATTATCCCCCACACCATTACATCACTACCAGCCTGAATCATTGATACAGGGGAAGGATGGATCCATGCTTTCATGTTGTTGACGCCAAATTCTGACCCTACCATCCGAATGTTGCAGCAGAAATCGAGACTCATCAGACCAGGCAACATTTTTCCAATCTTCTATTGTCCAATTTTGGTGAACCTGTGCGAATTGTACAGCAAAGGGCCTAAAACTGATCCTTGAGGCACCCCATACTTTACTGACCTGACTTGTGAAAGCTGTCCATTAATATTAACAAACTGGTAACTGTCAGCTAAGCATGACTTAAACCATTGTAGAGCCTGTCCCTGGACACCTGTTGAATATCAGCGGTCTACGAGGATATTATGGTCAATGGTGTCAAATGCCGCACTGAGATCTAGTAGAACTAACTGGATGCACCCTTGGTCAGCAGCTCGTTGGTTATTTTCTCTAATGCGGTTTTTGTTCTGTGATGAGGCCTGAAACCTGACTGAAACACCTCAAAAACATTGTTCATCTGCAAAAAGGAGCATAATAGGGCAGAAACAACTTTTTCTAGTATTTTAGACATAAATGGAAGGTTTGAAATGGGCCTATAATTGTTAATAGTTGCTGGGGTCCAGTTGTGGTTTATTAATAATAGGCTTAATAACAGCTAGCTTGAAATGATTTGGAACATGGCCTAAAGATAGAGAATAGTTGATGAGGTTAAGAAGAGGTTCTCTTATAACAGGTAGCAGCTCTTTCAGCTGGTTTAGAACCATTTTTAAAGGTGCTGTATGTAAGTTTTTTTACTCTTCTAAAGCATAAAAATACCATAATATGTGGGCAGATATTTAAGAAACATCCCAAGTGAACATTCTTGTTTAACTGAAAAACAATGCTGAAGTCAGATATTCTGCTTTGAAAATGATTTTTCCGTGCCGGAACGCTGTCTTTATTTAGGTAAATGTCACATGCGCAATGCCAGTTTAGCCAATTATAATTCAGCACCCCGGGTTGCCTTGTTGGAAAACAGCGCATTTCATTCATTCATTCAGAAAGGCTCTGAAAGCGTGCGTCCGTGACCGAAAAGGACAGTATGGGAGACAAGATTCAGTTCCACATGGAGGTTATTAATTAGCAAATTACATAAATATTACGAACGTAAACATTAGGTGAGCAGGTTACATTGTAACCGCGTGTCCTAACAACATGCTGTGACGAGAGAGGCAGTGATCAGCTATTTGGCTGTTTGTACCAGACGAAACACGACAGAAATTTGAATACAGCCTTTCAGAAGCACAGAATATGCACTCACTCATGAAACGGTAAGGTTTAGAATCTGTTTAATACATGTTAACCCTCCTTAACATCATTAAATGTAAAATGGCATTCAAACTCATATTGTTAGCATTTAGCTCTGAATAAAGCACACGAGATTTACCTGAGGTGATCACTGTCATAGGTTTCACAAGTTCAACTGTGAGAAATAGAAGCCTTTTCTAATCATTCAATTCGAGGTGTTGGTTAGGACAAAAACTCCCTTTAATATGGAAAATATTCCCTCTATCGCGTGTCGTTGCTTTTATTTAGAACACAGTTTAAATCACTCGCTCCTTGTATTCAAACTGGCAACCCACGCTCACGTTTGTTTTGATCCAGGAGTGCAACACCTAGTTTAACCACTGGGTGTCAAACTTACATACTGCACCTTTAATTTTATCTAGCTCTTCCTGTTCTATGATTTTGAAGCACTGTAAATTATTTTGATTCAGTGAAATGTTTAAAGGATCTGAAGTATAAGGTGGTGCAGAAAGTTTAACATCTTCTATTTTCTGTCTGAAACCTTCCATTTTATCACTGAAAAAGTTCATGAAGTCATCACTACTAATATACGGTGTGACATTTTGTTCCAAAGATGACAGATTATTTGTTAATTTAGCAATGGTGCTAAATAAAAATCTAGGATTGTTATATTTATTTTCTATCAGTTTGCAGAGGTGCTCAGTCCTGGCAGATTTTAGAGCCCTCCTATAGCTAGACATCCTGTGTTTGTACGCGATTCTGAAGACCTCTAAATTAGTTTTTTTTCCATTTACGTTCCAGGGCACGGTTTTGAGAGTGCGAGTATGACTGTTGTACCATGGTGTAGTTTTATTCTCTCTAGCCTTTTTTAATTTGATGGGTGCCACAGTATTTAGTATTAAATGTATAGAACCACGTGAGTATGAGTAAATGAAGATGTTTCCCATTTCTGGAGAACTATGCCTGTAAGTACATTAAAAAGCAAGTACTTTTGAGTAAAATTGAAAAGGAGGAATTTTACTTTCATTTTACTTGAGTAATATTTTATTAGGTTGTCTGTACTTCTACTCAGGTGCCTTATTTGTGTACTTTGACCACCATTGAATATACACTAACTAGCCATTAACCAGTTTGTGTCCCAAACAAACCCAGTGTGGCCGTAATCTTACAGTGTGGCCGTTATTAAATTGCAAACCAACTTTTTTACTGCTTGTATTGTCGCAGGAGGTGAACTCAAAAGACGAGAGCAATGCTTCATACACACACAAGTTGTGTTTAGTGGACCTGAGGGCCTCCTGGACCACCACCAACAGGAATATTGCCTTTGGCTTGTATGATGGCTACAAGAAGGCTGCCGTGCTGAAGAGGAACCTCTCCACTGAGGCTCTCAAAGGTCTACGGATCGACACGCAGGTGCAGACGAAAAAGCTGAAGCGATCCATGTCCAGCTATTGCTCAAACACAGCTCCTGCTATACCAGTCATCACCACAACTACCCGCCCAGAGAAGAGTCAGAATGAAGGTAGCCACTTTTGAGGTTTTATTTTGCAGATTGCAACTGGTGGAACTTCAGTGTAGCTTTCTATGCTTTTTTTGCTTCGACTAATCTGTTTTTGTGGTTGGCCTTTCCTCTTCAGGAACATCCATGCTGCAGAAGCTCATCGAAGAGACTGATAAGTTTGTGGTCTTCTCTGAAGAGGATGCAGGAGTGAGTGATCAGCTCTGTGGAATTGCTGCATGCCAGACTGATGATGTTTACAACCGCAACTGGTTCATAGAGCTTGTCAATGGACAGGTAAGCATTAAAGGTGCCATAGAATGAAAATGTGGGTATAGCTTTGAGGTCAGAACGTGTAAATGGCATATCGTGAGCCTCAAACATCATTGTTCTCATGTGGACTCTTATTTTGAAAACGGAAGAGTATTATCTTTAAGTATTTATCTTTAAGGAAGAGCAATGGCTCATTCACATTGAACGAATCTTTGCCTCTAAAAACGTGAGACGTAGCACTCAGCAAAGGGTTTAAAAAAACTTTACGCAATATTATGAATGTGATGTAATAACTACAATGACGGACCCAATAAAAATAGTAAACAATATGTTATGATATGCACTTAAGATTAATCATATAACTCAGGATATCCGGACAAAGCCACAAGGAACACCTTCTCCTCCATGATATAAAGGTCAATAAAACTTTCTACTATAAACAGAAGCTCGTAGTTGTTGCCACGCCTCCAAGCTCTTCTCATTGGTCCACTGCTCATGGACCTGACAGTGATGAGCTGCACTGCCTGTGAAAGTTGAAGATCTTTTAACACTGCATCTAAAAACACAGCGTTCACATGTGCGGCGCTTTATAAGATGCAAGCATAACGGTCAAAAACAAGCTTCAAACGTGTGTTTACATTGATTAACAATAGAAAAGTAGCAGAATGGAAAGGAAAAATGTGTTCTATGTGAACTGCCCCTTAGCCGGAAGTCATTCATTTTCAATGGGAGTCGGTGACAAGGAGCGGTGCGGCACATCTTCGCCGGTGTGGGCGTCCAGGAGAGTTGAAATCAATGACTGTATAAAATCAAGTCAACTGTATAGTAGTGAGCTGTGACATGTGCTGCGTCCCAATTCGCATACTATCCGTCCTAAATAGTATGTGAAAATAGAATTAGTATGTCCCAAATCGTAGTATGTTGAAAAGAGTATGCCAAAAATTCCCGGATGGTTTACTATTTCCGGTCAAAATTTTAAGTGTAGAAGCGTCCATACTCTAACCACTGATATTGCCCACAGTACATTGTGCGTTGGACGTGAATTCGATTAGAACTACAAAACGCGGGTGAAGTGTAAACAAACTACAAACATGATGGACGCGCGAGACCAACCTTCAAGCAGAGAGGCTTCGGTAAAGATGTTTGTATGACTGTTAATTAATATCTAGCCCACTGGAGAATATTTGAATAGCGTTGTCTGTGTTATATTTCATCTGCAACAACAATACTGAACTTATATAAAGACGTGTTTGGACATTACCGTCTGAATGCAGAATTATCCAAAGACCTGAGGAGATTTCTCTGCATGAAAGACTCGTGAATGGGAGATTATCCTGCTGCTGCTTCTCCAATAAGGTAGGAAATTAAATACGACAGAAATGTGGATGACTGACAGGGCTCTTAACTAAGCAACACAGCGATCTGTGTAACGAGGAAGTAGTATGTCCCAAAGCTTGCGTACTTTTCTGTTACACACTCAAAAGTATTTATTTTTTCTCCACAAAAAAGTACATACTTTTAGGTCGTAGTATAAGTATGCGAATTGGGACGCAGCAATGGTTCCGCGGCAATCAATCGGAATGTTGAAGTCCACCGCTTGAGAGGAGTCCAGGGAATACAGTCCTGTGAACTTTGGTTTAGATCACAGTTGTTCCCAAGGGTTTAATTATTGCGGTCGCTGGATTTCCAGTTATTTACAATGTTTTCTTACAGGGAAATACATTTAAAAAGTTACTGGTGAGTTACTGATGCGCATTGATGTTATATATATTTTGTTCTTTAAAAAAAAAGCGGGAATCTCATGCGGCAATATAACGGTGAATATTTCAGACATATGGACACATATTGGATAATTAGAGCAAAGCCATACCACACTTAACAACTTAATCTTCCATTGTTAAATGAATTTGATAAGAAGCGTGCAACATTTTCACGCTAGAAAACTTGTTTTTATGAGGGAATGTAAGTGATTTCCTGATATCCTGCAACGGCCCCTTTTAAATACGTGATCAATGGAGCGAATTTTGACGCTCTTGCCTCTGGAGCTGTGAAGGCAGACAGCGTTGTCGCCAGGGCAGCCAGAGCAAACTTTGACACTTTCGCCGCCTTCGGTGTGAACGCACAGTTAAGGTGCAGCAGGTGGCCATGCATGACCACAGAGTGTTCATAGAGTGTCATAACACAAAATGGCAGGATGTAAGGATTATACATTTATTTAATCCAACCTCAAAAAAGCATAAGGTCTGTTTAAGTGTTTCTTTTGTAAGTATGTTTGTAATGTAGACTGCTGAGTATAAGTGTTTAGTGCACACTTATGCATTGTGTCATATCGCTCAGCTCTTACTGCGATCTTCCTTGAGTGAAAGGACACCAATACATTTCAAAAACCCATCTGTTTATGCAGGGATTGATATTAATTCATGCTTAAATTTTCAGATATGTTAAACCCCCATAATATGACATGTAAATACATCTCTCTCAGCTACTTTTGAGCATAATTGTAATTTAGCCTATATTTTATCCACAACACAACTCTGGAGCAAACTATATTACTCTGGTGACATAAAGATATCTCGCTCACTCCTCGATAAAATAAAGGAGTGTCAGAGTAGAACTCATTAATATTCACAAGCCTTCTAAATATGATCAAAACCAACCATTTTATACCAGGGCCAATTCCTAGGCTTGGAAATTCATTTATTTATATTCTTTTCGGCTTAGTACCTTTATTAATCTTGGGTCGCCACAGCGGAATGACCCGCCAACTTATCCAGCATCTGTTTTACGCAGTGGATGCCCTTCCAGCTGCAACCCATCACTGGGAAACATCCACACACACACTCATTCACACGCATACAATGCGGACAATTTTAGCTTACCCAATTCACCTATACCACATGTCTTTGGACTATGGAAACTGGAGCACCCGGAGGAAACCCACGCGAACATGGGAGGGCTTGGAAATAAAACCATTTTTGCAGACTTTTTGCACTTACCTAAGCCACATGCCTCCTATGTAGTTATCAGAGAACAGTTGAATATATTGTATTTATACATTCTAAGGCACCTATAAATTATGAACTAATAACTGGTTGTTCAAGATTCTGTTTAATCAGATCTAAGCATCTTAATATGTGTGTGGTGTTCAGATGATGCTGCGAGGCACTGAGACCGCTGGCTGTGTGCTGGTATCTGCCGCCAAGGCTCAACTACTGCAGTGTGAACACCATCCTGCTTGGTACAGCGACACCCTCAAGCAGAAGACCACCTGGACTTGCCTGCTGGATGGTATGCAGTACTTTGCCACCATGGAGCAAAACCCCTCTGAGCAAGAGGACTGGCAGCTGTGGCTGGAGGTGAGTTAAGATGTACAGATATCCCTCATATACTATTTATGATGAATAAAACATTGGGTAAACTTACAGCAACCAAATCTGATTTTGTGGGCCTACAGGTGAAGAACATTGAGGAACACAGACAGAGGAACCTGGACTCAGTGCTGGAGCTGATGGAGAGCGGTCAGGCTGTTGGAGGAATGGTCAGCACCACCACAGGTGTGCCTTTTTAATGCTCATTTAAAAGTTTGTTATTCTATTTTTGAATGTGTAACCCCACCTACATCACCAAACCTGCTCCAAGCTAGGATCAAACCGGCAACTTTTCGCATGGGAGTCGGTTGCTTTACCAAGGAGGCTAAAGACCATGGCCTCTAGCATCTGTCGCTAGAGCACCTTTAGAGGTCAGAGGAGTGAGGTTTACCTGCACAGCACTTCAGTAGCTGAACTCTGCTACACTCACCCCCCTTAAACCTCACTCCCATCCGGGTCACGGCAGCAATGTAACCACACCGGTCCTACACCACTAAACCCGCTTTGAGCTAAGATCGAACAGGTGACCTTCCGCATGGGATTTGCTCTATCAAGGAAGCTAAAGACCATGGCCTCTAGCGTCTGTCGCTAGAGCATCTTTTAGAGGTCAGAGCTGGCCTCTGCTACACCTGCTAGAATTTGCATGATTAAAAATGTTTCCTTTCACTCTATATTAGTTTATTTGTCTCTAAAGCCTGCTTTCCAGAAAGGTCCTGGTTGATCTGATGTAACAGGTCATAGAAATAATTGCAGGATTTCAAATAAACCACATTCGTTCAGTCCCTTCGGTGTGAACTTTGTAATCTTGCAGATTGTTTTTATACACCGCTTCAAATAAACCATAAATGTGCTGTAAATCATGGTCTCAATGGATTTTACCAAATTTATACATGCTCTGCCCACAGTCAACAGTCATACTCAGCTGTTTTTTTTTTCTAAAAACACAATTCAACATATTTTGCATAATTTTTTTTCTTCTATTGGTTGATACAAATTTTACGTAGGATGAATTTTTTTATCTAGTGAAAAAGCTTCACACAAGCTTGCGTTTCTGATCTCCTGATTTTGAATGAATATGAATGGAAGTCAATGGAATGAATAGTGTTGCATGACCTTCCCTTGACTCTCGTGTCTAGAACCGTATTTAACTTTTGAGGTGAACCACCTCTTAGTGCCCTAACAACTGGCCAGAATACATTGGGAACTACAAATCACCGCATATGCATATCAGTTAGTTTACATTCAATTCGAGGTGTTGGTTAGAACAAAAACTTCTTTTAGTAAGAAAAATATTCTTTCTATCGTGTGCCGTTGCTTTTATTTACAACACGGTTTAAATCAGCCTTAAATCAGCCTTTAGGCTCAACAGTCAGCCACACTGCTGTTTGTGTCATCAATCTGGCAACCTGCATTTGTGTTGAACCAGGTGTGGAATATCTAGTTCAACCACTGGGTGTCAGACATACATACTGCACCTTTAAATGTTTCTTTTTCCGATTCAGACTGGAACCAACCATCCCACGTGCAGGAGACCCAGCAGGTCCAGCGTATCATCTCTCGCTGTAGCTGTCGCATGTACTACATCGGGTACAGCCACGACATTGACCCTGAACTGGCCACCTCCATCAAACCTCCAGAGATTCGTGACCAGCATGAGAAGGAGGACCTTTTGAAGAAACAGGCTGGTATGTGACCTCAAGCGAAACAGAAACTGACCTGGAGGTTGTCGGGTCAATGCTAAATCATTGTTTTGTTCCGGTTACATAGGTGCAGTCGACACCTTCACCCTCATCCACAATGATTTGGAGATTTCCACCAATCCTGTGCAGTACTCCATGATCTTGGACATCGTTAATAACCTGCTGCTCCACGTGGAACCCAGACGCAAGGTTTGAACTGTCTGTAGATTTTCTGGAAACCATTTTTTTAATATAAGCTCTTCGCTGATATGCATGATCTTGTGCTTTTGTTTAGGAGCACAGTGAGAGGAAGCAGCGTGTGCGTTTCCAGCTGGAGATCTCCAGCAACCCTGAGGAACAGCGTAGCAGTATTTTGCACCTTCAGGAAGCCGTACGCCAACATTTGGCTCAGATACGTTGCCTGGAGAAGCAGATTTACTCCAACATGAGGGTAGGTGCACATTTACATCCTAGTGTGTTCAGTTTATCTCAACCCTGAGTTTTCCCACTCAAAACTCTACAACTTCTGAACTGGAAGTTGCTGAGACTTCTATTTCAGAATGTTGATGTATTTCCAACTAAAATGGAATATTGAGAGGGGGGTGGGGCTTTCTTTTGCACGTCATTCCCTCATAGTAAACTAACGGTTAAGAATATTGATAAACAGTTGCTATGGAAGCCCTCAAGTTGACGTCAACAGAGAAACACTGCCACTCCAAAGGCAGAAGCAAATCATCAGACTTTTTTTATGATCAATATTTTATTCCAATTATACCAATAAACTGTCCACTTGTACAAAAAAAAAATTATTATATATAAAATTAGCTAGAAATCAGATACAACTTTTAAGCTTGTCCAGCAACATTGCAGCAACATTGGTCCAGCTTTGAATAGTATTGTCTTATGCGCCATTAAGTCTGGCAGTTGTACCTTCCAGCAAGGCAATCTTTCTAAAAAGAAAGCTCGCAGCTGATAAGGTCCTTTTTTGATTTGAGGCATTCTGTTGTAGAATGGAGTCATCCAATAAAAGAAAAAGTAGCTGATCACGAGGTACGTCTACATGTAGAAAATCCGAAAGAGTAGAGCATACGTTTTTCCAAAAAAGAACCAACACTTTCATCCTAAATACTGTATTGTACTGGGGGTGAAGTAGGCCCTTTTGATACATTTACAGTGCATCCGGAAAGTATTCATAGCTTCACTTTTTCCACATTTTTTCATGTTACAGCCTTATTCCAAAATGGATTAAATTAATTTATTTTCTCAAAATTCTACACACAATACCCCATAATGACAGTGTGAAAAAAGATTTTTTGAAATTGTTGCAAATTTATTAAAAATAAAAAAACCTGAAAAATCACATGTACTTAAGTATTCACAGCCTTTGCCGTGAAGCTCTAAATTGAGCTCAAGTACATTCTGTTTCCACTGATCATTCTTGAGATGTTTCAGCAGCTTAATTGGAGTTCACCTGTGGTAAATTCAGTTGATTGGACATGATTTGAAAAGGCATACACCTGTCTATATTAGGCCCCAGGGTTGACAGTGCATGTCAAAGCACAAACCAAGCATGAAGACAATGGAATTGTCTGTAGACCTCCGAGACAGGATTGTCTCGAGGCACAAGTCTGGGGAAGGTTACAGAAAAATTTCTACTGCTCTGAAAGTTTCAATGAGCACAGTGGCCTCCATCATCCGTAAGTGGAAGATGTTTGGAACCACCAGGACACTTCCTAGAGCTGGCCGGCCATCTAAGCTGAGTGATCGGGGGAGAAGGGCCTTAGTCAGGAAGGTGATAAATAACCCGGTGATGAGCTCTAGTGTTCTTCTGTGGAGAGAGGACAACCATCTGTGCAGCAATCCACCAATTAGGCATGTATGGTAGAGTGGCCAGACGGAAGCCACTCCTTAGTATTGGAATTTGCCAAAAGGCATCTGAAGGACTCTCAGACCATAAGAAACAAAATTCTCTGGTCTGATGAGACTAAAATTGAACTCTTTGGAGTGAACGCCAGGCGTTCAAAGAAACAAAATGACCCACTAATTGTATTATTTGAAATAATAAAAAAAAATAATAAATAAACAGAGGGCAAATCAAAATATATACTCACACATGGGGAGTGTTGTGAGTGGTGCGTCTGAGGAGTACAAGGGGAATGTTGTGGGTTGTACAAGGGTCTGTGGAGTCTATGTTAGTAGAAGGTCTTCTGCTCACACACCGTCTTGTCCTCCGGAGGATATGATGTTTGGTGTGAAGGTTTTCTTTTACTTGAACGCAGCAGATTTAAAAGTCTCTTACTTACGGAGAAGACATCCAGGTAACCCAGGGTTTTTGTTTACAACTCTCAATCTCTGCGGAAGTTACACTGGTCGGCGTTTGGAAATACGAGTTAACACCCCTCCGTAACCGAATCAGCAAGATAACTTGTAGTGCAGTTTACACAGTTGCAAAAATAATACTTTGGTCACAATTTTTATCAGGACACTCCGCATTTCTGGTAAGTTGAATCTCTGCCATACTAGCTCTACCTTCACTTCCTCTCAGACCATCTTCTTCTTCCTCCTACCAACCAACCACAGAACACCTCCTCACTTCTCTCATGGGTCCCTCTAGTGATTCATTTTTATATTGTTCTCATAATTGGGAATTTCCATATATGGACTCAGAAGGCGGGCAGTCTGTCTGTGGTTGTTAAACCTTGCATCGCCACATACGTTTGGAGAAAACCAGGCACCTCTTATCACCAGGCTAATACAATCCCTACAGTGAAGCATGGTGGTGGCAGCATCATGCTGTGGGGATGTTTTTCAGCAGCAGGAACTGAAAGACTAGTCAGGATAGAGGGAAAGATGAATGCAGCAATGTACAGAGACATTCTGAATGAAAACCTGCTTCAGAGTGCTCTTGACCTCATACTGGGGCGACAGTTCATCTTCCAGCAGGACAATGACCCAAAGCACACTGGCAAAATATCAATGGAGTGGCTTCACAACTCTGTGAATGTCCTTGAGTGCCCCAGCCAGAGCCCAGACCTAAATCCTATTGAACATCTCTGGAGAGATCTGAAAATGGCTGTACATCGTCTCTTCCCATTTAACCTGATAGAGCTTGAGAGGTACTGCAAAGAGGAATGGACAAAAAATTCCCAAAGACAGGTGTGCCAAGCTTGTGGCATCATATTCAAAAAGACTTGAGGCTGTAATTGCTGCCAAAGGTGCATCAACAAAGTATTGAGCAAAGGCTGTGAATACTTATGTACATGTGATTTTTCAGGTTTTTTATTTTTAACAAATTTGCAGCAATTTCAAAAAAATCTTTTTTCACATTGTCATTATGTGATGTAGAATTGTCATATGTGAAGAATTTTGAGGAAATAAATGAATTTATTCCATTTTGGAATAAGGCTATAACAAAAAAAAAATATGGGAAAAAGTGAAGCGCTATGAATACTTTCCGGATGCACTGTATAATTAATCATCTGATGTGCAAGTTTCAAGTGACCAGACTTTGTTGAAGATTAACAAAACAAAAAATTCAGTGGATTAACTTGCACAGATTAATAGTTTACCTTAAGAATAACAATGTAAGCTAGCAAAATAAATGTTGTAAATTTTGATTTCAGAGACTTTAAAAGTCCCTTGTTCCTTTTATTTGACTCCTTACAGTCCCAGTCAGAGGAGTTCAGAGGAGACGAGCTGTCAGAAATCAACCTTCGTCTGCAGAATCAGCTCAACCAAGAGAAGACAGACATGCAGATGAAGAGCGAGGAGCTCAACATCCTCATCCGGTTGGTCACCAGCAAAATGCTTACAGTTAGCATAATGTTTAGATGTATTAAAGTTATTTGCCTCTTTTCAGTTGTTTTAAGGACTTCCAGCTCCAAAGGGCAAACAAACTGGAGCTGCGCAAACCCCCAGAAGATGTTAGCGTTGCACGTCGTACTGAAATCTACTTTGCTCAGGCCCGCTGGTGCCTCACAGAAGAAGATGGACAGCTGGGTATAGCTGAGCTCGAGCTGCAGAGGTTCATGTACAGCAAGGTGAGTCTGAAGTTTCTTTGCTAATCATTGGTAAAATGTTAGCTACAGTGCATGTGACCATGTGTCTCTTCCACAGCTGAATAAGTCTGATGATACAGCAGAGCATCTCCTGGAATTGGGCTGGTTCACAATGAATAACCTGCTTCCCAACGCTGCGTACAAGGTACATCAGCTTAATCATTCACACTGGTTGGACAGGAATAACATGACGTTAGTTCAGATGTGCTGTTATTCGTTTTTAATTTCTGGAAAAGTCACTTTTACAACTATTATTGTCCAACATAAAAATGGTGTACAATGTTTGTGAGGGTTATAAAACCATCCAAATTCAAAAACCATAAGAAATGTGACTAAAGGCAGGCGTACATGGTGGGATTTTGTCTATCGAATCATCTCGTAGTTGTTTTTATTATTATTATTTATTTTTTGTCATATGGTTTTGGCTCATAGTGTCTGAGAGGAACTTATGAGCTAAGCTAAGTGGCTTACGAGTTTACAATAATTTTTAAACATGTAAAAACCATAGACTGTAAAAGATATGGACGTAGTATCCGTGAAATCACCCATCGGTTTCTGAAGAGAGCAAATGAAGCACCAAATATGCATCTATATGCACCAAAACCATCTTTTGTGCCAGGCTGTAAACATGTTTTTATCAGCTGTAAAATTGTCCAATTAACCATTACAGTCAGAAAACATCTGGATTTCCTGTAGCCAGCCCCCAAAAGGAGTCGATGAAGTGCAGTTTTAGTTACTTCCGTACTGGCTCCCCGAGGGAGAGTGGGAGGTTGCCGCTTGGTAAAAACTAAGGTGTGTTTAGTTTAATGAGGCGATCTGTCAATCTTTCTGAAGTTGACCAATCAGCATGATAAACTCACTGTACAGTGAGAGCTGTACATACCTGTCAACCCTCCTGTTTTTTCCGGGATTCTCATGTATTTTTTCAATTCTATCCTGCTATCATCCCGTAAAGTATTTTCCCGTATTTCTTCCGTATTTTCAATCTTTCTATGAAGGGTGGCTATAAATATTAAGGCCCTATCCCAATTCTATTTTTGTACCCCTACCCCTACCCCTTCCCCTTCCCCTTGGCCCTTGAAACAGAGCGTGAAGAGGAATGGTTTCAAAATTTACCTCTAAGAAATAGGACAGCACTACAACACCCGCACACGTCATCATGTCATTGCGATCTCTTGCTTAATATCAGACCGAAGAAATGACTGCTGTAGATATTCCAGTTGCATTATTTTTTGTTTTTTATCATCAGGAAATCACTGAAGGCATATGTCATGTTATCGTAACGATATAATGTGGCAATAAGATCATAACTATACTGTGCATTACAGTGGTTATATTCATCTATGTAATCACACGAAAACAATATTAACATTATAGCAGACACTGTAAAAAGCTCATTCCCAGCCGCTAGACTATTCTGACAGGGGATTCGAGTGTCATCGAGTGCCAGAATTTTGTGGGACTGCTATACAGGAGTTATTATTATGGATTATAAATAGCGACATTTAGCGGTTTTTATTTTAGCTTTTTTTTTTTTTTTACCTTGACCATAAAACATGAACGCCGTTATGAATTTAATAAAAGATGTGCTTGTTTGTTGTAAAAATTCAAAATAATAACAAAAAATACTGATTTGTGCATCTTTTTACTTCCGTGTGCTGCCATGACGCCGTTGTAGCAGGCGTATTCTGGGAAATTTTATAACCCTTTGGTTTCAAGTGTGGTCCTGAAAATTTCTGTTTGAAGGGGTATCTAGCCCTTCCCCATAGCCCTGCACCTTCAAGCTAAAGAGAATTAGGACACCCCTACACATTCACGTGAACGCACAAAGCGAGGGGTAAGGGGAAGGGGAAGGGCTAAGGAGTAGAATTGAGATTGAGCCTAAAGAGCCGATTCTCCCTATACGCAACCCATACTGCCGAACCACCAGGGGACATCACTTGCTCTTAAATGTGAATCTCGTTTTGTGCTTTTAATTTTATTTAGGCATGAAAACACTTTAAAATAAATATAAAAGCGGCAGGATTCCCTTCCTCTCCATTATAGGTGCCGTTTATGTATCGGTAAGTGACTGTCAGATGCATTGTACATGCAATTTGAAGTGGAGCAAAAGAGTTTTGGGACACTCTGGGTTGTGGGTGCGTGTTTGAACAGACATATACACATAATAATATTAATAATAATATTAATAATATTTAAACATGTCGATCAATCGAATGCTTTCTTCATAGATCTGTGCAGTTTTAAAGCAACACCTCTGTTATTTAATGTGAAACGAAAAATTATAATGAGAGATTCATTCGCTGCTCTTTAATCAGAATGTTTATACAGTGAAGAAAAGGTTAATAAGATTTGATAACTTGATTCAATTTCTTTATAATAGCTATTAATTTGAATAGGCTAAACTGTTTGCTAATTTATTTGTGGCTTTTTCTAATGTATACTATAGACCAGGGATGTCAAACTCGATTCCTGGAGGGCCGCAGCCCTGCACAGTTTAGTTCCAACCCTGCTTCAACACACTTACTGGTAGGTTTCAAACAAGCCTGCAGGACTCAATTAGTTTGATCAGGTGTGTTTAATTAGGATTGGAACTAAACTGTGCAGGGCTGCGGCCCTCCAGGAATTGAGTTTGACATCCCTGCTATAGACCCTTTTCACACTTCCGGGTTTCTCAGTAGCAAAAGTCGTCATAGTTGGGAAAACTTAGAGCGCAGTGAATGGGAGAATACAACAAATATTTTTTTACAATCTTATTTGCTGAAGTAATAAAAGAAAAACTCCACGATGATGTTATAAAGACTTTCAGAAAAAGGAAAAAATTGTGTGAGACTGATGACGGCAGCCAGAGGAGAAAATAACGTCAAATTCGCTGTACTGTCCCATAGACGCTGCATTAGAAACCCCTCGCACAAGCGGTAATTCATTTTTGTAATTTGAAGCAAAGATGATATAAAACATACATAAATACATATAAATGTTCATACGTTTTGTAAAAAATTAAAATATTAAAAACTTTAAACGTTAAACGCGTCACAACAGGCTTGTGAAAAAAATAATCATAATAAAACATATTACTGACTGTTGAAACAGCTCCAGATGAACATATTTAGTAATTTGGGGATTTAGTTTTTTTGGGGGGGTGTGGGGGTGTTCCTAATTTTCACATGCCAATGTTGACAGGTATGGAGCTGTATGATAAAATGCATAAAATAAAATCATTTTGTATATTACTGTGTGCAAATGATTTTTACATAAACGCACTCATGACATGTGTGGACAGATGATTTTTCGACCATCAGAATTTCCACCATGTATGCCCTCCTTTAATCAGCCTAATTACACAGAGCTTCTAACTAGTCATTCAGACACATGTCAGTTTTCTGTTAATCTGATGACTCTGCTTGGTTTCCCCTGTGCAGCATGTAAGGGTATGTATGGAGTGGGTAACGTCCTGTTTGTTAGTCGCCACATTCGTCCTCATCAAGACATTCTCAGAGAGTTTTTTTTTTTTTTTTGTGTTCCTATTTCGACAAAAATCACCTCCTCTTTTACTTTCTAATTTGTTATTACAGGCATTGCATTCCACTTTTACTTTTTTATGTCTCTTTCTTTCTAAATTAATTTTTGTATGGGTTTGACCAGCAGAATATTCAACCATGTCCATGATTTCTGTGTTCCATGTTTACTTCAGTCAGCCGTGTGTGTAATTATGCTAATGTCATGTATTGTAGGTGGTTCTGCGTCCTCAGAGTCCCTGCCAATCAGGACGTCAGCTCGCTCTCCGCATCTTCAGTAAGGTCCGCCCCCCAGTGGGAGGGATCTCCGTCAAAGAGCACTTTGAGGTCACTATACTGAAAACCCAGTCTTGATTAATTATTTGCAACAGTAGTTATGATATGATTATTTCATTAGTGTATTTATGTTGTAGGTAAATGTGGTACCGCTCACCATTCAGCTTATGTATCAGTTCTTCAAGAGGATGATGGGATTTTTCTTCCCTGGAAGAAACGTGGAAGAGGAAGAAGTTGGGGATGAGGAAGACAAATTCAGAATGGTTACTACAGGTTTGTCAACATTGTTGCTTTTTTGTAAATATAAGGTGATCACCCTCCAGGACTGGGACATTCAACTATCAAGTCATTCTTTATAATTCAAGAAAAATTCAGATAGTTTCTGGGAAAACTGGATTTGGTCCATTTGTGTATCAATGCACTTTGTGTATAATTTATTTGGTCCCATTTTATATTAAGTGGCCTTAACTAATATGTCCTTGCACTGAAATTAACCATTTGTTACAATGTACTTAATGTGTAAGTACCATAGACTGTAAAAGATATGGACGTAGTATCCGTGAAGTCACCCTTAGGTTTCTGTAGAACCCAAAAGAAACTGGAGTGGCCAACCTTCGTCATTTTGTTTGCGCGTCATCGCACCGATCGGAGGATACCAAACAAGGGCAAAGAGGCGGAGTGTGAGCAGGGCTACAGATGCCTGTTATCATTTTGCTATAGGGGAAACGCTTAATACTTCATTACCTGCGACTCGTTTGTGTTCTGACCACATGTGCTTGGTTGTACACAATATCAATAAAGTGTTGAGACTTTCAAAAACACTGTTGTAACACATTAAGCCAGTAAACATTGTTTTTATGACGTCTTTTTTTTACAAGAGGAAAATGTTAATTACTTCCAAATACTTCAAATATAGTCGAGTTCAGCGGCTAATCAGCCGGAATCAGCTGAGGTGAAGTGACGGCGACTTATGCGGCGACTTATGCAGACTTACAATAACTTAATATAAACGAAAAGGATGAGTTATAAAAAAAATTCACCCCCCTTACAGTTGTCATGAAGGGTAATATTAGCTATATGAACCAAAATTGTTCTTTGTACCAGGCTGTAAACACCTTTTTTTCTGCTGTAAAGTTGGGCATTTTAACAGTGGGGTCAATAGAAATTTGCTCTATATGGAGCCAGGACTAGCGGAATTTCGATGAATTGCATTTTCAGTTACTTCCGTATTTGCTTTACGAGGGAGAGAGGGAGATTGCTGCTTGGTAAATACGTGTCTTTACATTGTACTTATGATTGATTGATTATGACATCTGTAATTAGTATTACATATTTAATTACACAGTTGACCATCACTTAAACATTAAACCTACCCATACCAACAAACCTGTCCCTAACCAGTGCTTCCCACAAATAGACTGCACAGGTATATTAACAGCCGCTCAAGTATATTTGGTGACATTTTTTTTAAAATTATTATTATCATCCTTTTACACTTTTTTTTTTTTTTTATATCCGCCCAAGATAACCAAAATTCTGCGATCGATTAGCCAGTGGAAAATTGGAAGTATCGTAGGCTACTGCTGGTTCTCTGTGGGCTGTCAACTCCCCCACAGACAGTCACGTGCTCTGCAGACCCACATAGACGTGCCTTTTTGGCACTTAAAAATGCATCCAGCTGGGGTTTCTAAATCTCCTAATGTCCGGGATTTGGCTTCCGCCTTTCGAAAGTTGTCATTAATTGTATGCATATTTAATTACCTTTTTACTTACTCATTACCTTCTTTCGCTTGGCTTCGCAGCTGACAGCGCACACATAACCGTGAGAGCGAGAGAGAATCATTGAATAATTCATTCTTTAACAAGCAACTCAGAAAAACTTTACTATATTCTAGGAGGGGACGAAATGACATCCAAACTGGTTTCAAAATATTTGTACACCATTAGAACAGTTCATTAACTAATTCGCCTTATTTAAATAATTTACCCTTACAATTATTCTATATTTTTAGAGATATTATGTTTTTATTCCTTTTTTCTTATTTGATGATTTTTTCTTTTTTTTTTTGATGATGTTAATATATTACATAGACTATTTTATACATATCTAAAATGCTTTGACAATACTGTACAAAATGTCAATAAAGTAACCTGGACTTGAGAGAGAGAGAGAGAGAGAGAGAGAATAAAATTACAATAAAAATAAAACAATTAAACAGTTAAAAATTACATAATTTTTTTATTTGTTGCATGTAATTGTTTTATGTGCTCTGGGTAAAAGGTGTCTTTCAATCTGGCTACCACCGCAAGTATATTTCATGTATATTTCAAACCTATGAGAAGCACTACTAACCTTATCGATATTCCACCTCAAGAGCACCAGAAGTGTTCTGCAATACTTTATAACCTCAGTAAATACGTTGTATGTATATTTTGTGTAAGTACATAATAGTGAAGGACACTTAATATAAAAGTGAGACCCATTTTTTGCTTTCTTATGTTTCTGTTTTAACCACTCTGTGCTCCTGCGCTACTGACATCAGTATTGCTGCCTATTCTGATCAATATCAGTTTACATTGATTTCTTTTTCCATCTCTCCACCCCTGTTCTCCAGCGAGAGTATTAGGTTTCTGTCTGCTGATGTTTTGTCACACTGATGGCCCATCCTTGGCTATTTAAAGCTCGTAGTTTGTTTGTCATTGAAGGGTTGTGTGTCTGGTATCGCTTCAGGGTTACTTTCATGAACATTATGGGGCAAATGGAATAGAACTATTGTACAAATAATAAATTACAGGAGATCAACCCAAGCATGTATAAAGACACTTTTTACATTTTATTTTTAAGACCAGGCATGACCAAACTGTTATACTAGATGCCGAATTGGTCACTTATGGTCAAATTACTTGTATTTAGTGATGAATGATGCACTATCAATGTGTAAGCTTCTCTCACCATAAAACATACATTAATAATAATAATAATTCCTTACATTTACATAGCACTTTTTTGGGTATTAAAAGCACTTTTAAATGTGTAATCCTCTCATCCACCACCAGTGTGCAGCATCCACCTGGATGACACGACGGCAGCCATATTGCTCCGTACACCACACACTGGCTTATTGGTGGAGAGGAGAGATTTAATGTTTCATCCGAAAGGTGGTGCTCACTGACAGTATATTGCCTTCTTCACTATACTGGGGCATCAAGACCCACACATACCATAGGGTGAGCACCCCCTGCTGGCCTCAAAAACACTTCATTATTATAATGTAAAATTTTAAAGACTTCCACGCAAGATTTACATACTGAGAGGATACATTTGATGGATGAAACAAATTTATCCCCAGGAAGAATTTTAAGTTGCTTATTAAAAATTAAGCCAAAAAAAATCATATCTAATGCTTTAAATGTCATTTTTAATCATTTTTATTTATTTATTTAATTTGCATCATTTCTTATTGAAATGTGAAGTTCTTATTGAAGTTTTAATTTTGATATGAATTAGCCATAAGTTGCTGATATAGCAATAAATAATCAAGCTTAAAACTTGAACATTGTGTTTTTTCTTGACTCACAGGTGTGGTAAAACCCAGGCAGCTCTCTGAAGACTCCATAGCAGGACTTGGACCTGGGAAAGGGGTCACGCAAGGGTTAAATCGCACTGCTGGAGTCAGGAGGTCTTTTCGCAAACCACCTGAGGTGTTTTTTTTTAATATGATGATAGTTCAAATGTCTATCGTGGAGATAGTTTTTATTCATTGCAGATTTTGTTTTGGGATCTGATCTGTGATTTAATATTCTGTTCTCAGAAGGAAGTCACAATCTGATTGTAATCACGTTATCTAATATCTCCATCCGTTTCAGCATCCCGTTGATGACATTGACAAGATGAAAGAGAGAGCAGCCATGAACAATTCTTTCATTTACATCAAGATTCCTCAGGTTCCACTCTGTGTCAGTTACAAGGTTGGTACTGTATATACGTATACAGCTGTGGAATAAAAGAGAGCACTTGAAAATTCCCGGTTTCTCAGGAAATACTGAATTTATTAGATATGGGTTTGAGTAAAATGCTCAAATTTGTTTTATTTTATAATGGTCTGGTAACATTTCTTCCAGATTTCAAACAAAAATATTGTCATTGAAAATCAGGATTATTCCACCAAATATTGGCTGCGTCCATAACCACATACTTCCATACTATACAGTACGCTGAAATCAGTGTGCGAGCCGAGTAGTATGTCTGAATTCATAGAATTTGAAAATCAGTATGCGAGAAGTACCCGGATGACCTACTACTTCCGGCAAGATTCTGAAGTGTGCATCCCATGAACACTGCGCTATCCCATGATGCCCCATGAGAGAATTCAAGAATGGGAGTGAAGCGATGCAACGGACGCGGGTAGGTAACGTGATCATTACAAAATGGCGGATGTAGTACGTCCGAATTCCATTCATACTTCTTACATTCATCCTGTATAGAACGTACTTTTCTAACGGCCGAGTAGTACGTTTAAATTCAAATGCAGTTATTACTGCGTAGTAGGCGGTTTCGGACGCAGCCATTGATTTATAAATTCTACTGAAGTTTAAGCATTGGTATTTGTGTTGTTTAAAAATCAATAGAAACGCATCTGAAAGCATGTCGGCATTGTTGTTTTGTTTTTAAGCAAAAGCTATAAAAGACAACAATTTTTTTACAAATTAGAAGAAATGACTTGATTAGATTACAGAATAAGACAAATTATTATAACAGCTCAGAAACATAACTACAAATTATAAATTCAGTCTTTCAGCAATTAATACTCCAGTTAGTAGTGTCACATGATCCTTTAGAAATCGGTTAACAGCTGTTTAATATTTTTGGCAAAACCAGGATATATATTTTTTTCTTTGAATTCTTTTTTTTTTCAATAGAAAGTTTCTTATTATTTATTTGTTATTTGGTTGAAATCTTTTTAAACATAAATGTCCTTTTAAAGTATCCTTGAATATAGGTACTTTTTTAACTATATTAAAAGTACAGCTGCATACAGCTGAATATCACTCAGTATTTATTAGTGGTGGGCCGTCATCGTTGTTAACGTGCTGCGTTAACGCGAGACTCTTATCGCGCGATAAAAAAATATCGCCGTTAATCTATTCTCAAAGTTGGGTGGGAGCTGGGTCTATTCTACGCAAGCTATGATGACTTTCACCTTGATAGTTTAGCGCGGATGTATACCTGACCGGTGAACCGTCTGACAAAAGAGTGCCCTTCTGAATCAAATCAGCAGGATGCCTGAGTCTAACTGCAGTTGAGCAGTTTCACTTTAACTCACGAACATTTAATTCATGCCTTCGTGACAAACTGGGGTATTAGACGCAAATAAATGAGTAAGGACAGGTGAGAGTGTTATGGAATTTACTAACGCACGCCAAATGAGAAGAAAAAAAACTTCTGCATTTCGTGATGTGTGTGTGTGTGCGTCTGTGTGTCTGTGCGGTCCTTTACTGACAGCCTGTGTGGATCTTGTTGGAAAATATGGCGAAAAGTCCCACATGACGGGAATAGTTTGTCAGTATTGCCACTAATATCTGCATACTCCATGTCTCAATTCCATTTCTGTTTAGTTAAGTTATGACTGTAGTCACATTAAGTAATCAAAAATCGCTGTTTACATGGTAGACTCTTAATCAGAGTATAGTTTTAATCATATTAAAATCGTATTAAAGTATTGTTGCCCATGTAAACATACTCAATGTTTGACACACCGTCAGGGCTCTTGCCTTTGCGAAGCAGCATTTTCTGTATGTACGTACATCAAAAGCAAGTATGAAATCACTGTTTGGAGCTTATGTAGGCCTACAGTTCAACATTCATGTTTAACTGAATAAACAGTTAGTAAACACAAGTACATCTTATTGAACATCATTTATTTTCATCACCAATTATCACAGTAGAACAGTTTCTCAAGCAGTTTGTGATGCATTTTGAAAACAGGAGATGAGCCCCTGGTCTAATGCGTCACCTGGCTTAAGAAACCCGTCCTCAAAGACTTATTATTTCGGTAGCACACATATTCTGAATGCCTTTGGCAGAATTCAAATGAGCCATTTTAATCTAGATTAATCTAGATTAATTTTTAAATTAATCTAGATTAATCTAGATTTTAAAAATTAATCTATGCCCACCTATAGTATTTATGCATTTGCTCTGAAATGAAAAAGGTTTAACCAAATGGCCATAAAAGTTGTAAATATAGTAAGTAATATTCAATAATGGCGACGCAGTGGCGCAGTAGGTAGCGATGTCGCCTCACAGCCAGAAGGTCGCTGGTTCGAGCCTCGGCTGGGTCAGTTGCCGTTTCTGTGTGGAGTTTGCATGTTCTCCCTGCGTTCGCGTGGGATTCCTCCGGGTGCTCTGGTTTCCCCCACAGTCCAATGACATGCGGTACAGGTGAATTGGGTAGGCTAAATTGTCCATACTGTATGAGTGTGAATGAGTGTGTGTGGATGTTTCCCAGTGATGGGTTGCAGCGGGAAGGGCATCCGCTGCGTAAAAACGTGCTGGATAAGTTGGCGGTTCATTCCGCTGTGGCGACCCCAGATTAATAAAGGGACTAAGCTGAAAAGAAAATGAATGAATGAATATTCAATAATGTGTGTGTATATTGTGGCTTACAATACTTTAAAAATATGTGTATAGTTAAGTACATTGTTGATCAGTCAATTAACATGAGGGAGTATTTTATACTGGTTTGATAAAAAATATTTGCAAATTTAACACTTTCATAGATCTGAGTTTATAAACAACTAAAAGGCATTTTACCTTCCCAGCAAAACCATTTAAAAGTCACGGAGTTAATACTCAAGTTATCACAAGCTCTAGTGAAGTGTGACTGTATGCATTTCTCTTGTGGTGTATGTATAGGGAGAGAAGAGCAGTGTAGACTGGAAGGATCTGAATCTGGTTCTGCCCTGTTTGGAGTATCACAACAACACCTGGACCTGGCTGGACTTCGCTATGGCTGTGAAGAGAGACAGTCGGAAAGCTCTAGTTGCACAGGTAATCACCAGACCCCAAATCAGCCATTAAAGGAGCTCAATGTACAATTCAGAAACTAGTGACTGTTAAAAATCCTGCCACTTACTGCGTTTTATAGCTTATTGTCCTTTATTTACAGTGTGTCATAGGGCTTGGGGATATGTCAAAAATCTCATATCACAATATAAGTCATCATCCCACATCCTGATATTAAACAATATGCATTATGATATAGTACCATTTCTGTACATTCAATGAATTAATAGTTTATATATATATTGACCATATGTAAAGCACTATTTATTTTTTACATTTTTAAAGTATTTACTCAGAGATTTACTTCATTAGGGACCGAGCACCTACGGTGCGTAGGCCCTATTGGAATTGCTCCGTTTATTAGGGACCGAGCACCGGAACGGTGCGTAGGCCCTATTGGAATTGCTCCGTTTATTAGGGACCGAGCACCGGAACGGTGCGTAGGCCCTATTGGAATTGCTCCGTTTATTATTATTCTTCTTCTTCTTCCGCGGATTGAATCGCGGTTTTGAGGGGCTAAACATGCCCGAAAACTCACGAAACTTTGCACACGCCTCAGAAGTGGCGAAAATTTACGTTTATTATAGGTTTTAGAAGTGGGCGTGGCAAAATGACTCAACAGCGCCACCTATAACTTGGAACGGACGAGCCCCCGAGCTACGAATCACGCACACGCACGAAAATTGGCACACACCTCAAACATGCCAAACCATACAAAAAAGTCTCTTGGAGCAATATCTCAAACCCAACAGGAAGTCGGATATTTTTGACTTCCTGCGGCGAAAAAGTGGCGTTTTTGCCATTTCCAGGCGTTGTATTTGAACGAACTCCTCCTAGGGATTTCATCCGATCAACACCAAAATTGGGTTTTGTCATCTAAAGGCCTTGGCGATGTTAAATTGCGAAGCTTTAGAGTTTTCGGCGATGGGCGTGTCCGTGGCGGCCTCGCAAACTTTGACGATTCGCCATGAAACAGGAAGTTGCTATAACTCAGGCATGCATTATCCGATCTGCCTCAAAATTCACACGTATGATAACCGTCCTGACCTGAACACGTTTACATGCCAATATCCAGTTACAGTTATAGCGCCACCTGCTGGCAACAGGAAGTGATGTGTTTTACAGCATAACAAACTCCTCGCACAAATTTTATCGTATCAGCACCAAATTTGGGTGGTGTTATCTGAAAGCTCTAGCAATGATATATTGTGAAGATCTAGAGTTTTCACCGATGGGCGTGTCCGTGGCAGACTGACAAACATCAACGCTTCGCCATGGAACAGGAAGTACTTATAACTCATTCACACATGTCCGATCAGCCCGAAACTTCACATGGTTGATAAGAGTCCTCTCCTGAAGACATCTACTATGCCAATATCCAGTTACAGTTATAGCGCCACCTGCTGGCAACAGGAAATCACTTATAACTCAGCCAAACAATGTCCGATCTGCCTGAAAATTCACATGTTCGATAAGGGTCCTCTCCTGAAGACATCTACATGTCAATATTGAGTAACAGTCATAGCGCCACCTGCTGGCAGAAGGTACTTTGGCTTATAACTCAACCACACAATGTCCGATCTGCCTAAAACTTCACATGGTTGATAAAAGTCCTCTCCTGCACACATCTACATGCCAATACTGAGTCACAGACATAGCGCCACCTGCTGGCAACAGGAAATCACTTATAACTCAGCCAAACAGTGTCCGATCTGCCTGAAAATTCACAGGTTAGATGAGATCCCTCTCCTGAAGACATCTACGTGCCAATATTGAGTCACAGTCATAGCGCCACCTGCTGGCAACAGAAAATCACTCCTAACTCAGCCAAACAGTGTCCGATCAGCCCGAAACTTCACATGTTTGATAAAAGTCCTCTCCTGAAGCCATCTACATGCCAGTATTGAGTCACAGTCATAGCGCCACCTGCTGGCTACAGGAAATTACTTATAACTAAGTCAAACAAAGTCTGATCTGCCTGAAAATTCACAAGTTAGATGAGATCCCTCTCCTGAAGACATCTACATGCCAATATTGAGTCACAGGCAGAGCGCCACCTGCTGTCAGAAGGTAGTTTGGCTTATAACTCAATCACACAATGTCCGATCTGCCTGAAACTTCACATGGTTGATAAAATTCCTCACCTCAAGACATCTACATGCCAATATTGAGTCACAGTCATAGCGCCACCTGCTGACCGGAGGAAATTTGGCATAAATCTGTGATTTTTCTCAGGTTTTTTTTTATACATCAGCTTAAATTAATATTGTTCGCTGTTCTCTGTCATCCTGAGGCCACCGGGCGGCGGTGAGCCGGGGTGCGAGGTCCCTATCATCGCTGCTTGCAGCTTTAATTATTATTATTATTCTTCTTCTTCTTCTTCTCCGAAATGAATCGCCCTTTAGGCGGTCTAAACATGCCCGAAAACTCACGAAACTTTGCACACGCCCCAGAAGTGGCGAAAATTTACGTTTGTTATAGGTTTCGGAAGTGGGTGTGGCAAAATGACTCGACAGCGCCACCTATGCGCATTGTGACGGACTAAGCCCCCGAACTACGAATCACGCACACGCACGAAAATTGGCACACACCTCAAACATGCCAAACCATACAAAAAAGTCTCTTGGAGCAATATCTCAAACCCAACAGGAAGTCGGATATTTTTGACTTCCTGCGGCGAAAAAAGTGGCGTTTTTTGCCATTTCCAGGCGTTGTATTTGAACGAACTCCTCCTAGGGATTTCATCCGATCAACACCAAAATTGGGTTTTGTCATCTAAAGGCCTTGGCGATGTTAAATTGCGAAGCTTTAGAGTTTTCGGCGATGGGCGTGTCCGTGGCGGCCTCGCAAACTTTGACGATTCGCCATGAAACAGGAAGTTGTTATAACTCAGGCATGCATTATCCGATCTGCCTCAAAATTAACACGTATGATAACCGTCCTGACCTGAACACGTTTACATGCCAATATCCAGTTACAGTTATAGCGCCACCTGCTGGCAACAGGAAGTGATGTGTTTTACAGCATAACAAACTCCTCCCACAAATTTCATCGTATCAGCACCAAATTTAGGTGGTGTTATCTGAAAGCTCTAGCGATGATATATTGTGAAGATCTAGAGTTTTCGCCGAGGGGCGTGTCCGTGGCGAACTGACAAACATCAACGCTTCGCCATGGAACAGGAAGTACTTATATCTCATTCACACAATGTCCGATCAGCCTGAAACTTCAGATGATTGATAAGAGTCCTCTCCTGAAGACATCTACATGCCAAAATCCAGTTACAGTTATAGCGCCACCTGCTGGCAACAGGAAATCACTTATAACTCAGCCAAACAATGTCCGATCTGCCTGAAAATCAACATGTTCGATACGGGTCCTCTCCTGAAGACATCTACATGCCAATATTGAGTCACAGACATAGCGCCACCTGCTGGCAACAATAAATCACTCATAACTCGGCCAAACAGTGTCCGATTTGCCTGAAAATTCACAAGTTTGATAAGAGTCCTGTCCTGAAGACATCTGCATGCCAATATTGAGTCACAGTTATAGCGCCACCTGCTGACAGAAGGTAGTTTGGCTTATAACTCTACCACACAATGTCCGATAAGCCCGAAACTTCACATGGTTGATAAAACACCTCTCCTGAACACATCTACATGCCAAAATCCAGCTACAGTTATAGCGCCACCTGCTGGCAACAGGAAATCACTTATAACTCAGCCAAACAATGTCCGATCTGCCTGAAACTTCACATGGTTGATAAAACTTCTCTCCTGAAGACATCTACATGCCAATATTGAGTCTCAGTCATAGCGCCACCTGCTGACAGGAGGAAATTTGGCATAAATCTGTGATTTTTCTCTGGTTTTTTTATACATCGGCTTAAATTAATATTGTTCGCCGTTTCTGTCATCTTGAGGCCACCGGGCGGCGGTGAGCCGGGGTGCGAGGTCCCTATCATCGCTGCTTGCAGCTTTAATTAGGGACCGAGCACCGGAACGGTGCGTAGGCCCTATTGGAATTGCTCCGTTTATTAGGGACCGAGCACCGAAACGGTGCGTAGGCCCTATTGGAATTGCTCCGTTTATTATTATTCTTCTTCTTCTTCTTCTTCCGCGGAATGGATCGCGATTTTGAGGGGCTAAACATGCCCGAAAACTCACGAAACTTTGCACACGCCCCAGAAGTGGCGAAAATTTACGTTTATTATAGGTTTCAGAAGTGGGTGTGGCAAAATGACTCGACAGCGCCACCTATGCGCTTGTGACGGACTAGCCCCCGAGCTACGAATCACACACACGCACGAAAATTGGCACACACCTCAAACATGCCAAACCATACAAAAATGTCTCTTGGAGCAAAGACTCAAACCCAACAGGAAGTCGGATATTTTTGACTTCCTGCTGCGAAAAAGTGGCGTTTTTGCCATTTCCAGGCGTTGTATTTGAACGAACTCCTCCTAGGGATTTTATCCGATCAACACCAAAATTGGGTTTTGTCATCTAAAGGCCTTGGCGATGTTAAATTGCGAAGCTTTAGAGTTTTCGGCGATGGGCGTGTCCGTGGCGGCCTCGCAAACTTTGACGATTCGCCATGAAACAGGAAGTTGCTATAACTCAGGCATGCATTATCCGATCTGCCTCAAAATTAACACGTATGATAACCGTCCTGACCTGAACACGTTTACATGCCAATATCCAGTTACAGTTATAGCGCCACCTGCTGGCAACAGGAAGTGATGTGTTTTACAGCATAACAAACTCCTCGCACAAATTTTATCGTATCAGCACCAAATTTGGGTGGTGTTATCTGAAAGCTGTAGCGATGATATATTGTGAAGATCTAGAGTTTTCACCGATGGGCGTGTCCGTGGCAGACTGACAAACATCAACGCTTCGCCATGGAACAGGAAGTACTTATAACTCATTCACACAATGTCCGATCACCCCGAAACTTCACATGGTTGATAAGAGTCCTCTCCTGAAGACATCTATATGCCAATATCCAGTTACAGTTATAGCGCCACCTGCTGGCAACAGGAAATCACTTATAACTCAGCCAAACAATGTCCGATCTGCCTGAAAATTCACATGTTCGGTAAGGGTCCTCTCCTGAAGACATCTAGATGTCAATATTGAGTAACAGTCATAGCGCCACCTGCTGGCAGAAGGTACTTTGGCTTATAACTCAATCACACAATGTCCAATCTGCCTAAAACTTCATGGTTGATAAAAGTCCTCTCCTGCACACATCTACATGCCAATATTGAGTCACAGACATAGCGCCACCTGCTGGCAACAGGAAATCACTTATAACTCAGCCAAACAGTGTCCGATCTGCCTGAAAATTCACAAGTTTGATAAGAGTCCTCTCCTGAAGACATCTACCTGCCAATATTGAGTCACAGTCATAGCGCCACCTGCTGGCAGAAGGTACTTTGGCTGATAACTCAATCACACAATGTCCAATCTGCCTAAAACTTCACATGGTTGATAAAGTTCCTCTCCTGAAGACATCTACATGCCAATATTGAGTCACAGTCATAGCCCCACCTGCTGGCAGAAGGTACTTTGGCTTATAACTCAATCACACAATGTCCAATCTGCCTAAAACTTCACATGGTTGATAAGAGTCCCCTCCTGAAGACATCTACATGCCAATATTGAGTCACAGTCATAGCGCCACCTGCTGGAAGAAGGTAGTTCGGCTTATAACTCAACCACACAATGTCTGATCTGCCTGAAACTTCACATGGTTGATAAAGTTCCTCTCCTGAAGACATCTACATGCCAATGTTGAGTCACAGTCATAGCGCCACCTGCTGACAGGAGGAAATTTGGCATAAATCTGTGATTTTTCGCAGGTTTTTTTATATATCGGCTTAAATTAATATTGTTCGCCGTTCTCTGTCATCTTGAGGCCACCGGGCGGCGGTGAGCCGGGGTGCGAGGTCCCTATCATCGCTGCTTGCAGCTTTAATTAGGGACCGAGCACCGGAACGGTGCGTAGGCCCTATTGGAATTGCTCCGTTTATTATTATTATTCTTCTTCTTCTTCTTCTTCTTCTCCGAAATGAATCGGCCTTTAGGCGGTCTAACATGCCCGAAAACTCACGAAACTTTGCACACGCCCCAGAAGTGGCGAAAATTTACGTTTGTTATAGGTTTCGGAAGTGGGCGTGACAAAATGACTCGAACAGCGCCACCTATGCACTTGTGACGGACTAGCCCCCGAACTACGAATCACGCACACGCACGAAAATTGGCACACACCTCAAACATGCCAAACCATACAAAAAAGTCTCTTGGAGCAATATCTCAAACCCAACAGGAAGTCGGATATTTTTGACTTCCTGCGGCGAAAAAGTGGCGTTTTTGCCATTTCCAGGCGTTGTATTTGAACGAACTCCTCCTAGGGATTTATCCGATCAACACCAAAATTGGGTTTTGTCATCTAAAGGCCTTGGCGATGTTAAATTGCGAAGCTTTAGAGTTTTCGGCGATGGGCGTGTCCGTGGCGGCCTCGCAAACTTTGACGATTCGCCATGAAACAGGAAGTTGCTATAACTCAGGCATGCATTATCCGATCTGCCTCAAAATTAACACGTATGATAACCGTCCTGACCTGAACACGTTTACATGCCAATATCCAGTTACAGTTATAGCGCCACCTGCTGGCAACAGGAAGTGATGTGTTTTACAGCATAACAAACTCCTCGCACAAATTTTATCGTATCAGCACCAAATTTGGGTGGTGTTATCTGAAAGCTCTAGCGATGATATATTGTGAAGATCTAGAGTTTTCACCGAGGGGCGTGTCCGTGGCGAACTGACAAACATCAACGCTTCGCCATGGAACAGGAAGTACTTATAACTCATTCACACAATGTCCGATCAGCCCGAAACTTCACATGGTTGATAAGAGTCCTCTCCTGAAGACATCTACATGCCAATATCCAGTTACAGTTATAGCGCCACCTGCTGGCAACAGGAAATCACTTATAACTCAGCCAAACAATGTCCGATCTGCCTGAAAATTCACATGTTCGATAAGGGTCCTCTCCTGAAGACATCTACATGTCAATATTGAGTAACAGTCATAGCGCCACCTGCTGGCAGAAGGTACTTTGGCTTATAACTCAATCACACAATGTCCAATCTGCCTACAACTTCACATGGTTGATAAAAGTCCTCTCCTGCACACATCTACATGCCAATACTGAGTCACAGACGTAGCGCCACCTGCTGGCAACAGGAAATCCCTTAAAACTTAGCCAAACAGAGTCCGATCTGCCTGAAAATTCACAAGTTTGCTAAGAGTCCTCTCCTAAAGACATCTACATGCCAATATTGAGTCACAGTTATAGCGCCACCTGCTGACAGAAGGTAGTTTGGCTTATAACTCTACCACACAATGTCCAATCTGTCTGAAACTTCACATGGTTGATAAGAGTCCTCTCCTGAAGACATCTACATGCCAATATCCAGTTACAGTTATAGCGCCACCTGCTGGCACCAGGAAATCACTTATAACTCAGCCAAACAATGTCCGATCTGCCTGAAACTTCAGATGTTTGATAAAAATCCTCTCCTGAAGACATCTACATGCCAATATTGAGTAACAGTTATAGCGCCACCTGCTGGCAGAAGGTAGTTTGGCTTATAACTCAACCACACAAAGTCCGTTCTGCCTGAAACTTCACATGGTTGATAAAAGTCCTCTCCTGAAGACATCTACATGCCAATGTTGAGTCACAGTCATAGCGCCACCTGCTGACAGGAGGAAATTTGCCATAAATCTGTGATTTTTCTCAGGTTTTTTCTATATATCGGCTTAAATTAATATTGTTCGCTGTTCTCTGTCATCTTGAGGCCACCGGGCGGCGGTGAGCCGGGGTGCGAGGTCCCTATCATCGCTGCTTGCAGCTTTAATTAGGGACCGAGCACCGGAACGGTGCGTAGGCCCTATTGGATTTCTAATGTTTATTATTATTCTTCTTCTTCTTCTTCTTCTCCGGAATGGATCGCGATTTTGAGGGGCTAAACATGCCCGAAAACTCACGAAACTTTGCACACACCTCAGAAGTGGTGAAAATTTACGTTTATTATAGGTTTCGGAAGTGGGCGTGGCAAAATGACTCAACAGCGCCACCTATAAATTAGAACGGACGAGCCCCCGAGCTACGAATCACGCACGCATACGAAAATTGGCACACACCTCAAACATGCCAAAACCTACCAAAAAGTCTCTTGGAGCAATATCTCAAACCCAACAGGAAGTCGGATATTTTTGACTTCCTGCGCCGAAAAGGTGGCGTTTTTGCCATTTCCAGGCGTTGTATTTGAACGAACTCCTCCTAGGGATTTTATCCGATCAACACCAAAATTGGGTTTTGTCATCTAAAGGCCTTGGCGATGTTAAATTGCGAAGCTTTAGAGTTTTCGGCGATGGGCGTGTCCGTGGCGGCCTCGCAAACTTTGACGATTCGCCATGAAACAGGAAGTTGCTATAACTCGGGCATGCATTATCCGATATGCCTCAAAATTCACACGTATGATAACCGTCCTGACCTGAACACGTTTACATGCCAATATCCAGTTACAGTTATAGCGCCACCTGCTGGCAACAGGAAGTGATGTGTTTTACAGCATAACAAACTCCTCCCACAAATTTCATCGTATCAGCACCAAATTTGGGTGGTGTTATCTGAAAGCTCTAGCGATGATATATTGTGAAGATCTAGAGTTTTCACCGATGGGCGTGTCCGTGGCAGCACGACAAACATCAACGCTTCGCCATGGAACAGGAAGTACTTATAACTCATTCACACATGGTCCGATCAGCCCGAAACTTCACATGGTTGATAAGAGTCCTCTCCTGAAGACATCTACTATGCCAATATCCAGTTACAGTTATAGCGCCACCTGCTGGCAACAGGAAATCACTTATAACTCAGCCAAACAATGTCCGATCTGCCTGAAAAATCACATGTTCGATACGGGTCCTCTCCTGAAGACATCTACATGCCAATATTGAGTAACAGTCATAGCGCCACCTGCTGGCAGAAGGTACTTTGGCTTATAACTCAGTCACACAGTGTTCGATCTGCCTAAAACTTCACATGGTTGATAAAAGTCCTCTCCTGCACACATCTATATGCCAATACTGAGTCACAGACATAGCGCCACCTGCTGGCAACAGGAAATCACTTATAACTCAGCCAAACAGTGTCCGATCTGCCTGAAAATTCACAAGTTTGATAAGAGTCCTCTCCTGAAGACATCTGCATGCCAAAATTGAGTCACAGTCATAGCGCCACCTGCTGACAGAAGGTAGTTTGGCTTATAACTCTACCACACAATGTCCGATAAGCCCGAAACTTCACATGGTTGATAAAACACCTCTCCTGAACACATCCACATGCCAATATCCAGTTACTGTTATAGCGCCACCTGCTGGCAACAGGAAATCACTCATAACGCAGCCAAACTATGTCCGATCTGCCTGAAAATCAACATGTTCGATACGGGTCCTCTCCTGAAGACATCTACATGCCAATATTGAGTCAGAGACATAGCGCCACCTGCTGGCAACAATAAATCACGCATAACTCGGCCAAATAGTGTCCGATCTGCCTGAAAATTCACAAGTGTGATAAGAGTCCTCTCCTGAAGACATCTGCATCCCAATATTGAGTCACAGTTATAGCGCCACCTGCTGAAAGAAGGTAGTTTGGCTTATAACTCTACCACACAATGTCCGATCGGCCTGAAACTTTACCTGATTGATAAAAGTCTTCTCCTGAAGCCATCTACATGCCAATATCCAGTTACAGTTATAGCGCCACCTGAAGGCAGAAGGTAGTTTGGCTTTTAACTCAACCACACAATGTCCGATCTGCCTGAAAATTCAGATGTTCGATAAGATTCCTCTCCTGAAGACATCTACATGCCAATATTGACTCACAGTCATAGCGCCACCTGCTGACAGGAGGAAATTTGGCATAAATCTGTGATTTTTCTCAGGTTTTTTTATATATCGGCTTAAATTAATATTGTTCGCTGTTCTCTGTCATCTTGGGGCCACCGGGCGGCGGTGAGCCGGGGTGCGAGGTCCCTATCATCGCTGCTTGCAGCTTTAATTATTATTATTCTTCTTCTTCTTCTTCTTCTCCGGAATGAATCGGCCTTTAGGCGGTCTAAACATGCCCGAAAACTCACGAAACTTTGCACACGCCTCAGAAGTGGCGAAAATTTACGTTTGTTATAGGTTTCGGAAGTGGGTGGGGCAAAATGACTCGACAGCGCCACCTATGCGCTTGTGACGGACTAGCCCCCGAACTACGAATCACGCACACGCACGAAAATTGGCACACACCTCAAACATGCCAAACCATACAAAAAAGTCTCTTGGAGCAATATCTCAAACCCAACAGGAAGTCGGATATTTTTGACTTCCTGCGGCGAAAAAGTGGCGTTTTTGCCATTTCCAGGCGTTGTATTTGAACGAACTCCTCCTAGGGATTTTATCCGATCAACACCAAAATTGGGTTTTGTCATCTAAAGGCCTTGGCGATGTTAAATTGCGAAGCTTTAGAGTTTTCGGCGATGGGCGTGTCCGTGGCGGCCTCGCAAACTTTGACGATTCGCCATGAAACAGGAAGTTGCTATAACTCAGGCATGCATTATCCGATCTGCCTCAAAATTAACACGTATGATAACCGTCCTGACCTGAACACGTTTACATGCCAATATCCAGTTACAGTTATAGCGCCACCTGCTGGCAACAGGAAGTGATGTGTTTTACAGCATAACAAACTCCTGCCCCAAATTTCATCGTATCAGCACCAAATTTAGGTGGTGTTATCTGAAAGCTCTAGCGATGATATATTGTGAAGATCTAGAGTTTTCACCGATGGGCGTGTCCGTGGCGGACTGACAAACATCAACGCTTCGCCATGGAACAGGAAGTACTTATAACTCATTCACACAATGTCCGATCAGCCTGAAACTTCACATGGTTGATAAGAGTCCTCTCCTGAAGACATCTACATGCCAATATCCAGTTACAGTTATAGCGCCACCTGCTGGCAACAGGAAATCACTTATAACTCAGCCAAACAATGTCCGATCTGCCTGAAAATTCACATGTTTGATAAGAATTCCTCTCCTGAAGACATCTACATGCCAATATTGAGTCACAGTTATAGCGCCACCTGCTGTCAGAAGGTAGTTTGGCTTATACCTCAATCACACAATGTCCGATCAGCCCGAAATTTCACATTATTGATAAAAGTCCTTTCCTGAAGCCATCTACATGCCAATATCGAGTCACAATCATAGCGCCACCTGCAGACAGAAGGTAGTTTGGCTTATAACTCAATCACACAATGTCTGATCTGCCTGAAACTTCACATGGTTGATAAAAGTCCTCTCCTGACGACATCTACATGCCAATGGTGAGTCACAGTTTTAGCGCCACCTGCTGACAGAAGGAAATTTGCCATCAATCTGTGATTTTTCTCAGGTTTTTCTATATATCGGCTTAAATTATTATTGTTCGCTGTTCTCTGTCATCCTGAGGCCACCGGGCGGCGGTGAGCCCGGGGTGCGAGGTCCCTATCATCGCTGCTTGCAGCTTTAATTAGGGACCGAGCACCGAAACGGTGCGTAGGCCCTATTGGAATTGCTCCGTTTATTATTATTCTTCTTCTTCTTCTTCCGCGGAATGAATCGCGGTTTTGAGGGGCTAAACATGCCCGAAAACTCACGAAACTTTGCACACGCCTCAGAAGTGGCGAAAATTTACGTTTATTATAGGTTTCGGAAGTGGGCGTGGCAAAATGACTCAACAGCGCCACCTATAAATTAGAACGGACGAGCCCCCGAGCTACGAATCACGCACACGCACGAAAATTGGCACACACCTCAAACATGCCAAACCATACAAAAAAGTCTCTTGGAGCAATATCTCAAACCCAACAGGAAGTCGGATATTTTTGACTTCCTGCGGCGAAAAAGTGGCGTTTTTGCCATTTGCAGGCGTTGTATTTGAACGAACTCCTCCTAGGGATTTTATCCGATCAACACCAAAATTGGGTTTTATCATCTAAAGGCCTTGGCGATGTTAAATTGCGAAGCTTTAGAGTTTTCGGCGATGGGCGTGTCCGTGGCGGCCTCGCAAACTTTGACGATTCGCCATGAAACAGGAAGTTGCTATAACTCAGGCATGCATTATCCGATCTGCCTCAAAATTAACACGTATGATAACCGTCCTGACCTGAACACGTTTACATGCCAATATCCAGTTACAGTTATAGCGCCACCTGGTGGCAACAGGAAGTGATGTGTTTTACAGCATAACAAACTCCTCGCACAAATTTTATCGTATCAGCACCAAATTTGGGTGGTGTTATCTGAAAGCTCTAGCGATGATATATTGTGAAGATCTAGAGTTTTCACCGATGGGCGTGTCCGTGGCAGCACTGACAAACATCAACGCTTCGCCATGGAACAGGAAGTACTTATAGCTCATTCACACATGATCCGATCAGCCCGAAACTTCACATGGTTGATAAGAGTCCTCTCCTGAAGACATCTACATGCCAATATCCAGTTACAGTTATAGCGCCACCTGCTGGCAACAGGAAATCACTTATAACTCAGCCAAACAATGTCCGATCTGCCTGAAAATTCACATGTTCGATAAGGGTCCTCTCCTGAAGACATCTACATGTCAATATTGAGTAACAGTCATAGCGCCACCTGCTGGCAGAAGGTACTTTGGCTTATAACTCAATCACACAATGTCCAATCTGCCTAAAACTTCACATGGTTGATAAAAGTCCTCTCCTGCACACATCTACATGCCAATACTGAGTCACAGACGTAGCGCCACCTGCTGGCAACAGGAAATCCCTTATAACTCAGCCAAACAGTGTCCGATCTGCCTGAAAATTCACAAGTTTGCTAAGAGTCCTCTCCTGAAGACACCTACATGCCAATATTGAGTCACAGTTATAGCGCCACCTGCTGACAGAAGGTTGTTTGGCTTATAACTCTACCACACAATGTCCAATCTGCCTGAAACTTCACATGGTTGATAAGAGTCCTCTCCTGAAGACATCTACATGCCAATATTGAGTAACAGTCATAGCGCCACCTGCTGGAAGAAGGTAGTTCGGCTTAGAACTCAACCACACAATGTCCGATCTGCCTAAAACTTCACATGGTTGATAAAGTTCCTCTCCTGAAGACATGTACATGCCAATGTTGAGTCACAGTCATAGCGCCACCTGCTGACAGGAGGAAATTTGGCATAAATCTGTGATTTTTCGCAGGTTTTTTTTATATATCGGCTTAAATTAATATTGTTCGCCGTTCTCTGTCATCTTGAGGCCACCGGGCGGCGGTGAGCCGGGGTGCGAGGTCCCTATCATCGCTGCTTGTTATTATTATTATTCTTCTTCTTCTTCTTCTTCTCCGAAATGAATCGGCCTTTAGGGGGTCTAAACATGCCCGAAAACTCACGAAACTTTGCACACGCCTCAGAAGTGGTGAAAATTTACGTTTATTATAGGTTTCGGAAGTGGGCGTGGCAAAATGACTCAACAGCGCCACCTATAAATTAGAACGGACGAGCCCCCAAGCTACGAATCACGCACGCATACGAAAATTGGCACACACCTCAAACATGCCAAAACCTACCAAAAAGTCTCTTGGAGCAATATCTCAAACCCAACAGGAAGTCAGATATTTTTGACTTCCTGCGCCGAATAAGTGGTGTTTTTGCCATTTCCAGGCGTTGTATTTGAACGAACTCCTCCTAGGGATTTCATCCGATCAACACCAAAATTGGGATTTATCATCTAAAGGCCTTGGCGATGTTAAATTGCGAAGCTTTAGAGTTTTCGGCGATGGGCGTGTCCGTGGCGGCCTCGCAAACTTTGACGATTCGCCATGAAACAGGAAGTTGTTATAACTCGGGCATGCATTATCCGATCTGCCTCAAAATTAACACGTATGATAACCGTCCTGACCTGAACACGTTTACATGCCAATATCCAGTTACAGTTATAGCGCCACCTGCTGGCAACAGGAAGTGACATGTTTTACAGCATAACAAACTCCTCCCACAAATTTTATCGTATCAGCACCAAATTTAGGTGGTGTTATCTGAAAGCTCTAGCGATCATATAATGTGAACATCTAGAGTTTTCGCCGAGGGGCGTGTCCGTGATGGCCTGACAAACATCAACGCTTCGCCATGGAACAGGAAGTACATATAACTCATTCACACAATGTCTGATCAGCCCGAAACTTCACATGGTTGATAAAAGACCTCTCCTGAACGCATCTACATGCCAATATCCAGTTACAGTTATAGCGCCACCAGCTGGCAGAAGGTAGTTTGGCTTATAACTCAACCACACAAAGTCCGTTCTGCCTGAAACTTCACATGGTTGATAAAAGTCCTCTCCTGAAGACATCTACATGCCAATGTTGAGTCACAGTTATAGCGCCACCTGCTGGCAGAAGATATTTTGGCTTATAACTCAACCACACAATGTCCGATCTGCCTGAAACTTCACATGGGTAATAAAGTTCCTCTCCTGAAGACATCTACATGCCAATATTGAGTAACAGTCATAGCGCCACCTGCTGACAGGAGGAAATTTGGCATAAATTGGTAATTTTTCTCAGGTATTTTTACACATCAGCTTCAATTAATATTGTTCGCTGTTCTCTGTCATCTTGAGACCCCCGGGCGGCGGTGAGCCGGGGTGCGAGGTCCCTATCATCGCTGCTTGCAGCTTTAATATATGTTTGTTTTTCCACTTTTTTAAGAACTTCAGGAAAAATGCTTGATTAAAAATGTAGAAATATATATTAAATAAAATATAAAACATTTCTCAAAAACCTATGATTACAGGTCCAACATAAAATTCATTATACACTACCTGACACAAGTCTTGTCGTCGGTCCCAGTTGTAAGAGCAACAAATAATGACTTGACTTGTAGTTGATCTTTTGGAAAAGTGGCAGAAGGTAATTTTTTCCAATGAATCATCTGTTAAACTGCATCCCAATCATCACAAATACTGCAGAAGACCTACTGGAACCCACATGGACCCAAAATTCTCATAGAAATCAGTCAAGTTTGGTGAAGGAAAAATCATGGTTTGGGGTTAAATTCAGTAGGGGTTACATTACATTAACAGCCTGATGTATCAAGACATTTGTGCTGCTCATTACATTACAAACCACAGGAGAGGGCAAATTCTTCAGCAGGATAGCGCTCCTTATACTTCAGCCTCCACATCAAAGTTCCTGAAAGCAAAGAAAGTCAAGGTGCTCCAGGATTGGCCAGCCCAGTCACCAGATATGAACATTATTGAGCATGTCTGGGGTAAGATGAAGGAGGAGGGATTGAAGATGAATCAAAGAATCTTGATGAACTCTGGGAGTCCTGCAAGAACGCTTTCTTTGCCATTCCAGATGACTTTATTAATAAGTGATTTGAGTCATTGCAGAGATGTATGGATGCAGTCGTCTAACCTCATGGGAGTCATACACAATATTAATTCTTTTTCCACTGCGCCATGACTTTTATATTCTATACTGTACATTATTTCTGTTAAGTGACAAGACTTTTGTCTAAGCAAAGTCAGACCTTACTGTTTTAATTAAATAATTAAAATTCAAGGCATGATCATATTTTATTTTGGTAAAATAAGCGTAATCTAGAGGCCTTTGCCTTTCATATAAGCCACTTTTGATACCAAATGATCAACTAGAAGATATTATTTGCTGTTCCTAAAACTTGGATATGCGACAAGGTAGTGTGTATAGCATTGTACTTTCAAGATTGCAAATTTCTCACAATATCTGTTTACATCCTCGTAGTGGCATGTACTATTGCGCTTATCTAAAGTATGAAAATGTATTGCCATAGACAATGTATGTTGTGACACCACAAAATAAATGATAGTGCACAATCTAAAATGATAAACTTTTTATTTTGTCAATACGTTGTATATGGTCATACTTATATCACTTACCCTTACACTTCTTTGTCAAACTGTATAGATGATAAAGGAGAAGCTGCGGTTGAAACCAGCCTCGGGCTCAGAGTCTCGAGGGAAAGCCACGGACGGTAAAACAGACAGCAGCCTCAAGCAGCAGGTGGAGGATGAGAAGGCCAGGCTTCTGATCGGCTTCAGCACGGCGGACAAGAGCTCCAGCAAAAAGAGCATCTTCAGTCGCCGCAAGTGAAACAGTTCGCGAGAGAAGAGGTGGGCTGTGATGAATAAATCAAGTCCAGAATCCCTCTCAGCTTCACCAGGGGTGCCTTTAGACGTCCTCGCTGGATGTGGACGTGAAAACCAGCACCGGAGGAGATGGAGTCATTCTACAGTCTAACATCAGTGCTGTACATTTAACATTCGGTTTTATGTACTGCTGTTGTGTGAGTCATTTCCATATATTGGAGTTCATTAAGATAACATCCTCGCAGCTCCAGACGGTGTCCCACAATTCAATGGTTCATCTGTATTTTGTGTTTGATGTATTGTGACGCCTCTCCTGCTGGATCGGGAGACACTAGTGTTTGAATCTTGCTTGGAGCTGCAAGAAAAATCTGAACTGTGCGTGTACTGGAAAACCCATATCGTTCCACTGTATGTGTAGTTATGGAAGATTAATCCACACTTCAGCGGAGTGTTAAATCCTACATGGTAATGGTTAGTTGACCACTGTTTTACTGTACTAACTACATAGTGCAATACAAAAGCGAATGGACCGTGTCATTGGGAAGCGTCTTGTTTTATGCCATTTTTGCGGCCGATCTGATTAATTAATGCTTTGTAATTTTAACACTATGGCACTTTTTACACAAAGTATTTTCTGATATTTTTGTATCTGTGGGTTATTTCTGGTATCATTTCAATAATGTCTTCAGATGCTGCTGATTTTTTGCTTGTCAGCTTTAAAAGTCAAAGGTGTTATTTGAGCTTGAATGTTGAAAAAATTGAGCACTATTTCGGTTTTCTTTTTCTTCCCGTCCCACTGTATCAGGCAATGGGCCTAGTGTTGTTCTTTGTACAAATAATGGGAGGTATTCAATGTCACCAAGCATGCAAATTAATATTTGTCAGTAAAATAAAAAGCAGGCCCAAATGAGTCCTTCAGAAACGTTTATTTGTCCTTGTTTTATGTATCTTCATACATTTATTTTTAGTAATTAATTTGTGTGTATGTGTTTTTGTGACATATCAGGACATACATTTGTATAATGACATACACTCACTGGCCACTTTATTAGGTACACGTGTCCAACTGCTCTTTAACGCACATTTCTAATCAGCCAATCACATGGCAGCAACTCGATGCATTTAGGCATTTAGACATGGTCAAGACGATCTGCTGCAAATCAAACCGAGCATCAGAATGGGGATGAAAGGTGATTTAAGTGACTTTGAACGTGGCATGTTTGTTGGTGCCGGACGGGCTGCTCTGAGTAATTAAGAAACTGCTGATCTACTGTGATTTTTACACACAACTATCTATAGAGTTTACAGAGAATGGTCTGAAAAAATATCCAGTGAGCGGCAGTTCTGTGAGCGCAAATGCCTTGTTGATGCCAGAGGTCGGTGAAAATGGCCAGACTGGTTTAAGCTGACAGAAAGGCAACAGTAACTCAAATAATTACTCGTTACAATCAAGGTTTGCAGATGAGCATGACATGTTGAACCCCTTGAGGCAGATGGGCTACAGTAGCAGAAAACCACACCAGGTGCCACTTCTGTCAGCTAAGAACAGGAAACTGAGGCTACAATTCGCACAGGCTCACCAAAATTGGACAATAGAAGATTGGAAAAACGTTGCCTGATCTGATGAGTCTCAATTTCTGTTTCTACATTCGGATGGTAGGGTCAGAATTTGGCGTCAACAACATGAAAGCATGGATCCATCCTGCCTTGTATCAACAGTTCAGGCTGGTGGTGGTGGTGTAATGGTGTGGGGGATATTTTCTTTGCACACTTTGGGCCCATTAGTACCAGTTGAACATTGTGTTTACACCACAGCCTACCTGAGTATTGTTGCTGACCATGTCCATCTCCTTATGACCACAGTGTGCCCATCTTCTGATGGCTACTTCCACCAGGATAACGCGCCATGTCATAAAGCGTGAATCATCTCAGACTGGTTTCTTGAACATGACCATGAGTTCACTGTACTCAAATGTCCTCCACAGTCACCATATCTCAATCCAATAGAGAACCTTTGGTATGTGGTGCAAAGGGTGATTTGCTTCATGGATCTGCAGCCGACAAATCTGCAGCAAAACTGTGATGCCATCATGTCAATATGGACCAAAATCTAAGAGGAATACTTCCAGTACCTTGTTGAATCTATGCAATGAAGGTTTAAGGCAGTTCTGAAGGCAAAAGCGGGTCCAAGCCAGTACTAGTAAGGTGTAACTAATAAAGTGACCCGTGAGTGTATATAACACAAGAAGGTGGTGAAATATGAGGACATTGCTGATGTCCTCATTTCTCAAAAAACTTATAAATCACACAGAATGAGTTTTTTTCAGAAAGTAAAACTACACAGTTTCCTGTGAGAGGCTGAGTTTAGGGTGGGGTTAGGGCAATAGAAAATACAGTTTGTACAGTATAAAAACAATTGAAACCTATGTAATGTCCCCACAATTCACAAAAACAAAAATTTTTGTGTGTGAGAGAATCGTTAAATTATCGGAAATTATGAAAATCGTCATAATTAATAGGAATACAATGGAGATTATTAACACGGATTATTCACTGAACATTAGAAACAAAAGTCTGTGAATTACGTAATCAATCAATGATGACGTTTCTGACGCCTGAAATACAATGCTGTGAGTGACGTGATCGCCGATAAAACTTTCCTCTTTTCAGAAACAGGTATGTTTACAATGGATGCTTATTTATAAGCATAATTTTTCTCCACATAAATCAGTAATACAACAAATCGTCACCTTGGAATTATAAGGTTCTATCTGCGTTCTGAATGATTTTGAGATGTTGAGCTTCAAAGTGTGTAACAGTTCTCTTTCATACATTAACATGACAGAGACCCTAAATGTACTCTAAATGTAAATGATCAAATTCTCTTACATTTGCAAATTGGAGTAAATAAACCACGGTAAATGCAGATAGAACCTTTTAATTCTGAAAAGTCATTTTCCGCTTGGAATTATAAGGTTCTGTTTGGCAGATCATTAATTAAAGCATTAATTTTCAAGAAATACAAGCAAAAATATATATAATTTGGTGTTGTAACAATATGCTGATGCTTGAGAAAGTTAAAATTTTCTTTTCTATAACATTTATTTAATGTTTCAGGATGATGATTTTTTCTTGTTCAAATTAATCATACAAGGCTGGGCTAAGTATTTTGTCTAGTGCAGATTTTAATTTTATTAAATTATTATGTTAATATTTATTAAATTGTATGCTTTATATGAATTATTGAATGATATTTATTGGATTATTTGCCCTGTGAATTAAATTGAGTATTTGTCCTTCAAGGCTTAATATCAAATTTAAAGACTTTAAAAGAAAACAGACAATGAGCAAATGAGTTTAATAAACACTGAAAAATGTTTCACTGACTATATATAGTCATAAAAATATTTCACATTTAATATATTACATTTTTTTAATAACTGTTTCTTTTTTAACAATGTAAAATATAACGGTGCAAAAAATGCTGTGCTTGTGTGGTGCACTATTTAGCTGACTCTGATTTTGTATGATTTTGTTTTTCTGGTCTTTCCCGCTGTCAATGGAGCAGTCCGGGCGAAATTACAAAGAAAGCTGATCCTGATTGGTCCTTGTGCGGGCATTAAAAAATGCTGATTGGCTAACAGAAAGAATTTTATAGAGCCAAGCTAGAGTTCAGCTTTGTAGATAAACTGTTTTTGTTTTTTAAATAAAAAGTCTTAAAATGTAAACAACTTATAAAAAAAACATCACATAATGTAAATAAGTTGTCATTTAATAAGAATATGTGAATAACTCAATTTTGACAAAAATGTCAGATTGAACTTTATAATTCTAAGGTGACGAAATGTATAACTTTTAGAAATAAATGCTTATTTTATAGAAATTGGTACAATAATGATATTATATGGTGAGACAGTTATTCAAAAGTAATGGACAACTTTTTAATTATTGTGAATTTCTCAATTATTACAAGATCCCCATAACTGCTAAAGAATTTGCAATAGTATTTGATGCAATTCCTAGTGGACTTGTTCAGCTCTTATCCGCTAATTTATCCTCTGAATCAAGTCTACTACATACTTATCAGTTAAGTTTCAATGGTGTGTAAATTAAAGACTATAAATTTAATAAAAAGTTATGCAGAACCACATTGTTGCCTAAATGCAAATCTTTTTGGAAATTCTTAATTAAGCAGATTGAGTGGAAAAAAGTTTGGAACTTACCTAAATACTGTCTCACCAATAAAGTTAAAGAAGTGACATATAAACTAATACATTTAATTTATCCAGTGAAACAAGTTGTTAAATTTTTTTTTAGAGACATGGAATCTACGTGCACTTTTTGTGAATTAGAGGAGGAATCGATAAAACACCTGTATTTTGAATGCACATATACCCAAATGTTTTGGTTTAATGTTGAATATTTTATATTTAAACTTACAAAATTTAAAATTCAGTTTTCTGGTGAAGATATTTTTTTGATATACAATAATAATAACAAAACTTTGGAGCAAAATTTGTTTATTAATTTAATGATAATATATTGGAAGTACCATGTACACAAACAAAAATGGTCTAATAATAAGCCTGATATTTATTTCTTTAAAATTGAGACACAAAAATAAAAAAGCTATAAGGATGTATGTATGCAATTTTTTTGTAATTTATATATCCCCTGTAATTTTATTTATTTGTTTACTTTCTACTGATTTGTTCCTTTGATGTGAAAAAAAAAGTAAACATTGTATTCCTCATTTTTTGTATGCTATTGTTCTTGTTATGCCCTAAAAAAATGTGAGTGACGTGATCTTTGTTTATATGTTAATATTAATGAGTGGGCGGGACATAGTCTTTCGCATCTACTGCATGTGTATCAAAGCTTTGTACTCTTGCTTGTTGAAACAGCGTTTTGTGCTAAAGAAAAGAGGAGCGAAGTCACTGACATGTGGTTCACGTTTTATTGACGGACTTCTGTGGGGAAAAGGTTGTTTTTAAGGAAGAACGTGTCGTAATTTATTGTTTGTAACATGCGATGGGCGGCGACGGGAGTAAAAATAAGGTAGGAGTGTTTATTGCTCTGTCACACCTCACATTGATGGAAAACGGAGGATTTTTTTGTACTAAACGCGGCTGTACACAATTACATTCGTCTGATTTAAATATTGATTCACGAGACAAAAATAGAGGCTAAACTATCAATTTCACGAGGCAAAATTACACGGACACATGAGATGATGCCAGTCTTGAGTGTTATTCAGTCAGTCACATGTATTTGCTGAAGAAATGTTTACAACTGAACCGATAACAGAACTAACAAATGTGAAGTCTACACACAATATATCTATTTATTTCAAAATATGTGTAGAAAAAGAAGCATAATTAATTAGACACATTCCATTTTAGTGTATGTCTTGTCATAGTTTTGCATTTTTTGCACAAATATTTCGTCCACATTAACAAAAGTATGAATGTTGACACTACTGACAAAACAGGCCCGTAGCCAGGGGGGTACGGGTGGTTCGACCCAGCCCTCTCACTGACAAAGGTCCAAAATTTGTCCCATACATGATCTCATTTGTCCTTTTTTGATTGCTCGCTATGCCATCATAAATTGTGCAAATAACCCATCGAAAAAGGCTTTAAGACCGAGCGGAATCCTCTGGCCAATGCAAACTATTATTTTTCATGAGTTCAACATTCATCTGTGCAAGAAAACATATAATCTGACTTAAATGAAGTCATCTTTCACTACTGACCTACTGTATTGTTGTAATATGGAGAAAACATTTTACCAGTAATTTTTATTCTAAATCTTAGACCTTATTCTTAAAAAAAAAGGACCATTAAAAAGGTGTAAAGCACTGTAAGCGTCCCATATTAAAAATATTTGAATACTATTTTGGCTATTGTTGTGAAGCTCCACATTATTATTATGTTTTACTTTTTTATTATTCAAAGGGCCAAATTGTGACAAGGAAAGTTGAACGTGGTGGCCAGTTTGTTATTTTGCTAACAAATGACAATAGACTATAGTTTTTAAACTTTAACAGATTCCTATTTTTTTCTAATGATATATAACGTAATAAATTGGTATTTAAAAAAAAAAAAAAGTTTTTTGCTTTTATATTTCTTTATTCCAAATATTTAGGAAATATTTTTGGTACATCAAAAAGTGTGGTTATGATGACAAGCTAATCCAACTAAAAATAGTGCTTAAATGTCACTATAATGGAGTATTTTAGCATAATTTACTAGAAAATGTGGCAAATAATTGCAAAAAGGTTCACTTTTTGAGAAGAAAAAAAAACACCTCTTTCACCAGAGTGGCTACTGTACGTGCCTGCATAGACACACACTTGGAAAAAAAAGTTGTATAAGTAATTTTCATTCCTGACAACTGAATTTTTTCCACCACATATGCTAAAACATGATAAAAAATCTACCAGTAATGTGTAAGATTTCTAGTGTGATTTAAGACACAATCCATTAGCATTTCAGCATTCCACTAATAGGCAACAAATTACCAGCAGGGACCACTAGAGTTTCCACTAAAACCAATACAATTCCCATTATAGCCCTTTATAGCAGGGGTGCCCAAACTTTTTCTTATAAAGGGCCAAAAACCCAACTTGATTGAGGCTAGTGGGTCAAAGGCCAATATAGTTGCCCTACAGTATTTCTTTTACATTTTATAATGAACTTATTACAGTAAAAACAAAACAATCTCCTTTATAACAGAATTACACTAGTTTTTGCTTTGATTTGCTCGCTGATGTCTTCTGCATAGTCCTCTCTCCATTGAGTGACAGAATTTGCATTTTAAAAAATCTGATTCATTTACAACATTTAATTGAAACATTTAATTCCAGTTCGTTTTTTTTTTTGTAGCTTAGCAACAAAACAAACAAAACAGGTTACGTCAAATTATAAATTATGATCCCTGTTAAAGGCATTCACCCCAATCCTCTTCATCATTCTCCCTCTTCTCTCAGATGGGATGGTGGGCCAAATCAAAGGTTACAATGGGCCAACTTTGGCCCGCAGGCCCTACTTTGGGCATCTCTGCTTTATAGGCACTCATTGAAATACCCATTAGAAAAACCATAGAGGGTTACTGTGAGTTTTTTTTTTACAAGACTTTTTAACTTTTATGACTTAAATAAAGAAAAAAAAAGTAATTTTATAAATTTATGACTTAAAATTATAATTAGAGTCAGTGAAGTTACCATATTATATATTTATTCGTCTGATAAAGGGTTAGCCAATAAAACTTAGATGTTCTTTGAGGATGTTGAATGTTTCTTTCAAAAGGGTTGCTTGTAAATTTTACAATAAATTTGAAAAAGACATTTTAAAAGATTACATTTACTGAGAAAAGCTATCATTTTTGGAGATTGTAACTACCCAGGTACCAAAGAATTCTGGCCCAGATCTGGCATAAAGCTGGCACAGCAGTCATTTGTCCGGCACTGGCATACAGCATGTAGACCAAACGTGGCCCGGGTTTCACAGAGGTGGTCTTTAAGGCGGCACACAAGACTTGGGCCAGATAGCGGATGTAGCATTTGGCCCAGATGTTAAAAATGTATGTGTGGGCCACCTAAGTTTGGCCTGTCCTGACCCACTTTTAAAATACATTTATATTATTTTTGAGTAAAGAATAAATTCTACCAATCAGGGGTGCATTTCCCAAAACCATCGTTAGCCAACTAAGGTCGCAAGTTCCGTCGTTACAAAGATAGTATGTTGATTTGCCGTTTCCCAAATCCATCGCTCCAACGAACATTCGCCAACTGCGTCGCAAAGTCGAGCACTTCAAACGACACCTCTGGAGCTGTAGTTAGAAACAGTTCCTGGCTGTCTGCTATACCCACTTATCCCCCCTATGCCCTATTCATATAGAACATTCTAACATTCAAAGTTCGAATTATTAAAAGTAAAAAAGCATCAAGTTAATCTCTCTTAGGTGTAATTTGCTTTCAAAGTATTTTTACAGTTCAGTTTTAGCGATTTTCATGTTTACAATTGTGCTCCCTTTGCAGTGCACTTTGAAAACATTGATATCATTTTGAACAGCCTCATGGCGAAAGAGCTACTATTTAAAAGCGGAATTTATGTTACGTCTCCAAAGCTTGTGAAAATAAAAAAACATAGCATACGTTAATGCTTTTAGTTTATAGTGGGTTATTTATTAAGTGTCTGTACTGTATATGACATGGGCCCGCTGGTTAGAACTTTCTGCTGTGGTTTACATGTGTCAAATTGTAAAAGTAGACTTTAAATTTTTTTTTTAATAAATAAACAATATCCTACTCAATAATAATAATAATAATAATAATAATAATAATAATAATAATAATAATAATAATAATAATCATCATCATTATCATCATCATTAATATATTATTAAAGTAAATATATTTATAGCCTCATTATTTATTTATTTATATGATTTATATATGATATTAGAATAGTGTTAGCTTTTGTAAGTGATTTTATGTTTTAGAATAGAATATGTAATGTTCAACTTCTCAATAATATTAGTAAAGCAAACACAGGCCTTATATGTGCCGTCTACGCTGGCGCAGACGAAGATGGCCGCCTCCGTGTCGTGCTCTGCAGTTGTCTTTGTGTTTTTGTTAGTTCGTCCTGTCTTCAGTCATATTCCTACAATTAGTTTCACCAGAGACGAATTGTTGGACATTCGGACGCATACACCACCAAATATTTTTCCAGACTTGGACTTATGTGATGTTTTATTGGACATTGTAGTCGGCGGAGCCGCGCTGCTGCTCAAATGCAAGGCGCGCAGACGAGGGAAGCGTGCAGGCGCGCTTGTGAAACTCAGAAAGCGCAGTTTACGAACCGCGTTGCCTAGCATCTATCTGGCAAATCTTCGCTCTCTACCCAACAAAATAGACGAACTCATTCTGCTTTCCCAGACAAACAGGGTTTTTTCGCATTCAGCTGCTCTGTGTTTCACGGAAACCTGGCTGAACGACACCAATACGTGCTTCACCTACCGGGCTATCAGCTGTTCAGAGCGGATCGCGACGAAGAATCGACACGGAAATCACGCGGTGGAGGGACGTGCTTTTACATCAACGAAAGGTGGTGTACAGATGTAACAGTTTTAAAAAAGGTGTGCTGTCCAGATCTAGAAGCACTATTTATTAACTGTAAGCCTTTCTACTGCCTGCGCGAGTTCTGCTCGTTCATCCTCGTCAGTGTTTACATTCCTCCGCACGCGCATGCGTGCCTGGCGATACAGAAACTAGCTGATCAGATCACGGTGATAGAGCAACAACACCCGGACTCTGTTTTAATCATTCTTGGGGATTTTAACAAAGCAAAACTATCCCGTGAACTGCCAAAATATAGACAGCATGTTACATGTCACACAAGAGACAGTAACATATTGGATCACTGCTATACCACAATAAAGGATGCATACCGCTCTGTCCAACGAGCAGCTTTGGGGCACTCTGACCACTGTTTGATTCATCTCATACCAACCTACAGGCAGAAACTGAAAACAGCCAAACCTGTATTAAGATCTGTGAAAAGATGGACTAATGAAACAGAGCGGGATCTACAAGCCTGTTTCGATCTCACAGATTGGAGTGTCTTTGAAGCTGCTGCAAACGATTTGGATGAGCTTACAGAGACCATAACATCTTATATCAGTTTCTGTGAAGATGTGTGCATTCCTACCAGGACTCAACTCGCATACAACAATGACAAACCATGGTTCACTTTAAAACTCAGACAGCTACCCCAGGCCAAGGAGGCTGCTTACAGGAATGGGGAGAGGGCCTTGTATAAGCAGGCCAAATACACACTGGAGAAGGAGATCAGAGTCGCAAAAAGGAACTATTCTGGGAAACTAAGGAGTCAGTTCTCTTCCAGCGACTCAGCATCTGTGTGGAAAAGTTTGAAAACCATTACAAACTTTAAAACACCATCCCCCAGCACTGTAGACAACCAACGAGTTGCAAACGACCTGAATGAGTTTTACTGCCGGTTTGAGAAAACCCCCCACACCCACTCTGAACTGCTGTTTACATCACCATTATCACCTCCACCACCCCCCGCCTCCCCCATACCTGCACCTCAGTTCAGTGAAGATGATGTGTGCCAGGTCTTCCGGAAACAGAAGAGGAAAAAAGCCCCAGGCCCAGATCTTATAACACCAGTCTGTTTAAAATCATGTGCTGACCAACTGGCCCCCATCTTCACCCTGATCTTCAACAGATCACTGGATCTGTGTGAAGTGCCCTCCTGCTTCAAACGCTCTATCATCATTCCCATACCAAAGAAACCCAAACTCACAGGACTAAATGACTACAGACCGGTGGCACTGACATCTGTGGTCATGAAGTCTTTTGAAAAACTGGTGCTGGCCCACCTGAAGGACATCACTGAACCCTCACTGGACTCTCTTCAGTTTGCCTACAAAGCACACAGGTCTGTGGATGATGCAGTCAATATGGGATTGCATTATGTTCTGCAACACCTAGACAGACCGGGGACCTATGTGAGGATCTTGTTTGTTGACTTCAGCTCAGCTTTTAACACTATCATCGATCACACGATCAACAGCTTCCTAATGGACAGGCAGCAGCTGGTGAAGCTGGGAAAATTCTCATCCAGTACCCGCACAGCACTGGAGCCCCCCAGGGGTGTGTCCTCTCCCCACTGTTCTTCTCCCTGTACATGAATGACTGCACTTCAAAAGACTCCTCTGTCAAGCTCCTAAAGTTTGCAGACAACACCACATTTATCGCCCTTATTCAGGACGGTGACGAGTCTGCTTACAGACAGGAGGTTAAGGAGTTGGCTGTCTGGTGCAGTCACAACAACCTGGAGCTGAACACGCTCAAAACAGTGGAGATGATAGTGGACTTCAGGAAAAACCCCCCTGCTCTCGCCCCACTGAGCATCATGGACAGCGTTGTGGCAGCAGTGGAGTCATTCAGGTTCCTGGGCAGCACCATCTCTCAGGACCTGAAGTGGGACACTCACATTGACTCCATTGTCAAAAAAGCTCAACAGAGGCTGTACTTTCTTTGTCAGCTGAGGAAGTTCAACCTCCCAAAGGAGCTGCTGAAGCAGTTCTACACCTCCATCATTGAATCAGTCATCTGCACATCAATAACTGTCTGGTTTAGCTCAGCTACCAAATCCGACCTCCGAAGACTACGTCGAATAGTTCTGACTGCTGAGCGAATCATTGGTACAACCCTCCCTACTCTCCAAGAACTGTACTTATCCAGAGCGAGCAGAAGGGCTGCCAAAATCACTCTGGACCCCTCACACCCAGCACACTGCCTGTTTGAACTTTTACCTTCAGGTCGAAGCTACAGAGCACTGCGCACCAGAACAGCCCGACACAGAAACAGTTTCTTCCCTCAGGCAATCCATCTCATGAACACTTGATGATAATAATTGTGGAACCAACATCACTACCTGCTATACACTTTTTTTAGACACACAAACACTTATTTAACAACACACTTTACATGCCAATTTGCACATAACAGCTGCACATATTATGTTGTATATAGTAATATAGCTGTACATACACTTGTCAATTTGTATATTTGCATTCACTTTTTAAAATATATATATTATCTGTTTTTTAGTCCTGTCTTTAATTCTGTTGCACTGTAGAAGCTCTGTCACAAAAACAAATTCCTTGTATGTGTGAACATACCTGGCAATAAAGCTCTTTCTGATTCTGATTCTGATTTACATATATTTTAATGAATATGGAAAGTGAGTGCATGTTTTTACCAAAACTAATATTGGATTTTATTTTAAATGCATGTTTGTGTAAAACAATATAATTTGCACAAATAAATGGTGGGGTTGTTCTCTAAAGAAGTTGCTCCACCCTGTTTAGAGCATCATTATAGGCGTTTTACATTATAACTAACGTGGTCCAAGCGATGGATCTGCGACAGAGAAACTAGGGGTTTTGGGAAACACTCGTCACTACATCGTTCTTTCTCCCAAACGATGCATCGAACTCTGATAGTTCAGCCACGAGTTATGTCGTTGTTTGGGAAACGCACCCCAGGTTGCTTCAAGAAAAAGTGTGGCCATAAAGTGAAATGCTTCATGGATTTATCAAATTCATTGCAGTCATGACACCCCAACATATCTGGCCCAGTTCAGGCCCAGTTATTGGTTATTAACTTGGCTGAAACATGGCCCAGATATGGTCCATGTTTGGCCCTTGTATGGAAGTCAGAATTGGTCCAATCATGTACCGTAATTCACTGCGGCATGTGGGCCAAGCAAAAGCTGATTTTGTGGGCCAGATCTGGGCTAGAGAAATTTTGCTATGTGGGTAGAAATGTCCTCCATTTTACACATTCAACACATTCTCTAATTAAAAAATAGACTACAAAAGCCCAACCATCATGTTGCTTATGGTTATTGTAGTAATTACCTCATTATAGGGACCAGTGTTGGGTAGATTAAATAGGGATAAATTACTTTCGGAACATAACCTTTACCCATTTTATGCATTAATGTAATCAGTCATAGATTTTGACCAAAGATTACTGAGCATATTAAAATGACCATTTTAGAAGGAAATAAATGTAGTTTAAGAGGTAACCTTTTAGTTGAGAGGGTTCTGGCTGAAAAAAAAATATTATATTACATAAACAAACAGTAATTACCTAAAAATGACATATCATGGACTCCCATGTTTTTTTTTAAATGAGTTATCATGAATAAAAAAACATCATTTGTAAAAGGCATTAGACATGATGTAGACAAAATATCACACAACTTTTTTGTCCAGTATTTTGTCAGTGATGTGCTTTTGTGCTGCAGGTTTCTTCATCACTGGTGAAGAGGAGATCCCTGTCCTGTCATCAGGGCTTTCTGTCTGTCCCAGCTCAGCTTGTTCATCATGGTCTATTTAGACACAGCGGCCAGCGCAGAGAATACCCTGTCTCTGAGCAATCACAGCCCTCAGACTCAAACCCAGAGGGCCCTCATGTGGACTGGACACTGCCTGGCTTTATTTCCATCTTTCTGCCGGAGTTTCCTCACAGAATTACTAGACAAGTGCATTTACAGGTACATCAGTGCACAAGTCATAATTAATTGTTTCCACTTTTTACAGTGGAAAAATTAGCTTTATGTTTCTTTGGTGCTGGGCAAAAGCTAATCGCATTCAAAATAATAGTTTGTTTTGACATACTATATATGTTTGAGTTGTATATGTTTATTATGTATATATAAATACACAAATACATGCATATATTTGAGAAATTACTTATATTTAGATATTAAATATATATGTATATGATACAAATTACATATAAATTGAAATATAACCAAAATTGCTTGTATAGTTTAGTTTTTATGTACTGTATGTGTGTGTATTACATTGACATTGTGTATATATATATATAGTTGAAGTCAGAATTATTAGCCCCCCTGAATTATTAGCCCCCCTGTTTATTTTTCCCCCAATTTCTGTTTAACGTAGAGAAGATTTTTTCAACACATTTGTAAACATAATAGTTTTAATAACTCATTTCTAATAACTGATTTATTTTATCTTTGCCATGATGACAGTAAATAATATTTTACTAGATATTTTTCAAGACACTTCTATACAGCTTAAAGTGACATTTAAAGGCTTAACTAGGTTAATTAGTTTAACTAATCACATTTCACGACTCGATCGGTACTCGCTGATCTGGCCGATCTCATGAAACAATTGCAAGTGTTTGTTTACGAGTTTACAACTCAGGTTATACATCCACATTGCTACAACACGTAAGCAATTTTTCCAAATTGCATTGTCAGTAATTTTTCTTACCATTTTTTCTGTCTGTTTTATCTATTATTTTTTTGTAAATCTGCTTCCGATCATTACATGTATGCAACATCATTAATTTATTCTCTTAGGCAAGGCAAGATCTCATACATGGAGGGAAAATGTGCTTTTGCAATGGCAAAGTTATATAAAGCTTGAAGCATCAGAATCAGTTCTTGGTATTAGCTGATAACAATGACAAAGAATTGGTACTCGCTATCAACTTGCTACTTAGTAAGGAACAGAGCAAGGTATTCTTTTCATTGTATTTGCTATTATGTTTATTACTTATTTCTTTTAGTTCAGCTGGAATAAAAAAAAATAATGTAAAAACTTGTAAGGTTATATTATTAGCCCCCTTAAGTAGGAATGTAAATATTTACCTGACTCACCATTCACAATACTAATCTCACGATATGATTTAGTTACAATTTATTAACAAAATTATTAGAAACAAATTTAAGGTGAAGAGATTTTTTTATTTTTTTTTGCAAAATAATAAGTTTTCTGCCATAACAAAATTGTTATACGAACTAAAGAAGACTCCTTATAAACAAACTAAAACTGTGACTGTGCTGGGATTTTACATTTTTAAAAAGAAATATCAGCATATCTATGTTTTCTGGCATAAGCTGAGGTCTTTGCACATTTACAACAGTTTTTTTTGCGTATAGACGGCCGTGATAGAAGTTTTTCACTGTGCTGACAGTTTATGTGCATCATATTCGTTGTTCTGTTAGTGTAAGTAACTGTCTTTTTGCAGTATTCGCAGTTTGTGTTTTGTCTGCCGCACTTAACCCTTGTCATTTTAGGCCCAATCCCAATTCTACCCCTTCGTCCTTCCCCTTAGCCCTACCCCTAGTTTTGCGCAATCACATGAAGGGGTAGGGGTGTCCCAATTCTCTTTAGCTTGGAGGCATAGGGCTAAGAGGAAGGGGTAGATACCCCTTCGAACTAAAATTTTTCAGGACCACACTCGAAACCAAGATGTAAAAAAAATTTCCCAGCTTACACCACAAATTAGTAATTTTTTTAAAATGAATTTTTACAACAAACAAGCACGTTTTAACACATTCATAACCACGTTCGTGTTTTATGTCATGCTTTTTAAAAAAACGCTAACATAAAAACCGCTAAATTTCGCTATCTGTAATCCACAATAATAACTCCTGTTCAGCAATCCCACAACATTCTGACACTCTATGACACTGGAATACCCTGTCAGAAATGAGCTTTTTGCAGTGTCTGCTATAATGTTAATATTGTTTTTGTGTGTTTACATAGATGAATATGGCCACGGTGTAAATGCACAGTATAGTTACGATCTTACTGCCACATTATATTGTCATGATAACATGATATATGCCTCCAGTGATTTCCTGAAGATAAATACTAAAAAATAACGCAACTGGTATAACTACAGCAGTCGCCATCATCTGATCTCATATGAAGCAAGAGATCACGATGACATGTGCAGGTGTTGTAGTGGTGTACCGTTTCTTAGGAGTAATTTTGAAGCCCTTCCCCTTCGCACTCTGTTGGGAAGGGTTACAAAAATAGAATTGGGATTGGGCCTTAGTCTGCCGCACCACCTCTTGCTCACCGCTGATGTGCAGGTATAGCAAGTTTGCGACTGTAAACACAGCGCCCTCTCTGTTCAAAACATGTATCGCAATTCGTTCAACATTTCTTCTGGTTTGAATCGTCACATATTTGAATCGATTTTCAACTGGCTCACGGTGAATTGTTACATCCCTACCCTCAAGAAATAATTATTTTTTGATTGCCTACAGAACAAACCACTGTTTGCCTAATTCCAACGACTTGCCTAATTAACCTAACTTGCCTCGTTAACCTAACTAATCTAGTTAAGCCTGTCTGTCATCATGGCAAAAGGAATTGGTTATTATAAATTACTTAAGAAAACTATTGTGTTTAAAATTGTGTTTAAAACTTTGCTAAACAGCTCTTGGGAAATATTTGAAGAACAATTACAATTTCACAGGAGGGTTAATTTTGTCTTCAACTGTATGTACTGTATAATGATATCTTTACACATAAAATGCATTAAAGAGCTTCTTTTCAGGAGTGGCCCCTTTAAATCCGTTGATTAAGGTCTATTTTATCATCATTGACTAATGACTCTTTTCTCAGATTCTTGGTTTTATAGCTAAAGGCTCGTTTGGTCCAATCCTGAAGGTGAAGGACGTGTCTAAAGAGGAGACCTATGCTATTAAGGTGATTGTCGGAATCCTCTGTCATTTAATGCGATATATCCAGTCCACTGCACCTACTTTAATCCAGACTTTCTGCTGTCGCTGCCGGTTAGGTTTTACCCAAAGCTACAGTTCTGAGACACGGAGTCCTCCAGCAGTCCAAGGAGGAGGTGATCATTCAAGTGAGTCACGTCGTCGGCCGGGGCTCGTCTGATCTGGTTCTAACTGCATCCACAGCGCTGACTTCCTCTTAGTCAATGCCCTATGAGCGTGCATGCACATTTAATACTTCAATTGTTTTTGTTCACGCAGTTGCCATTAGGATTTACTCCCACTTCCTTTCAGCGCCTGCGCTCATGTCCATCTCATTTTGTGTTGTCAACTGTTACGTTGTAGCGACAAGTCAGACATCCTTTCCTGCTCAGTCTGCGGGACTGTTGGCAGAGCCAGAGCAATCTCTTCATCAGTGAGTCACAGCACATACAAACTCTCATTCTGCTTATTTTCATGTGTTTCCAAGCAGGGGGCTTCACACTGGGGTTTGGGGGTCTTTACAGTTTTTCCTCAATCGCTTTGGCTCAGTTCTTGTAGAATTTTTTATTTTTCAAAACAGTAAGTTCAGATCTCTGACCAATTAGCTTATTGTTCACCTCAGATTGGCATTTCTTATTGATTTAAGCAAATTGCTTTGGTACATGTGTGCAAACAGTAAGTACAATTGTCATTTGAAGTGGATCAAAACATTTCATTCAATTCATCTTTATTTCTCTAGTGCTTTTACAATGTAGATTGTGTCAAAGCAACTTAACATAGAAGATTATAGCAAATTGAAACAGTATCTGTCCAGTTTTCAGAGTTTAAGTTCAGTTTAGTTCAGTTCAGTGTGGTTTAATTTTCATTGCTGAGAGTCCAAACACTGAAGAACAAATCCATCGATGCAAACCATGCAAGCCAGTGGCGACAGCGGCAAGGAACAAACTTCACCAATTGACGAAAGTGAAGGGGAAAAAACCTAGAGAGAAACCAGGCTCAGTTGGCACGCCCATTTCTCCTATGGCCAAACTTCTTGTGCAGAGCTGCAGTTTAGGTGCCGAAGGCTGGCCCTTCAGGATCAATGCGAAGACTCGTCTGTCACTGGGGTCTTACAGAAATCAGTCTCATGCTCTCCACTCCTCCATGACCACCACAACAGCTGCTCAGAATACGGCCTGGTCCAGGATTATGGAAACCTCTGGAATAATAAAAAAAGACTAACATATGCGCAGATGCTGTTCAAATTATGTCTTTTGGGAAGTGTTCCTGGCTCCGGTTGCCCTAAATAAGGCAGACTAACAATCCATTAGAGCAGGGCTAATCAATTGGCGGCCCGCGGGCCGAACCCAGCCCCCAAGGCAATTTGTTCCGGCCCCCCAAATAGTGGGACCAAGACATCAAAAATAAATTTAGTTCAGTCGAAAAAGTTATGAAGTTATGAAGTGACGTGGGTCTGTTCAATACAGCACAAGCTGCAGTTAAAGGCTGCGCAGAGCTCGAGTCACCTGACATTAAGTGAGTGGCGCGAGCAACCGAAAACATTTGGATATGTTTGTAGAAAAGGCCTTTTGTACAATGCACTGATTTCGTTAATAGCGTTGCAATAATTAGCCGATTTCACTATTAACCCCGCTTTTATTCATTAAAGGCTTCTCAACGCCGCATTTCTGTTGCACGGAAAAAAAGCTTCTGCAACCAGTTATGCCAATACGCACGCACATTGGATTAACCATAGCAGCAAGCCGAGTAGAAATTATCTCAGGCTGTAGTGGTGAGAGATGTGCGTGGCTTTCAGTGCAATGTAAACAAAAGATATGTTAGATGAATTATTAAAAATTATTAAAATGATTATGTATGAATGCAGATCATAACAACATTTCATTTAAATTCTTAGCTAATATAAAGCTTAAATTAACATTAGACAAATACTATTTTTATTTATTCTTATTTTTCTGTATTTATTCATTGTTCTGTCATTTATTTTTCTTGTAAAATTATCACTCATGTTTAAATCAAAAACTTTTTCATTTATTTTTAAGTCCAAAGAGAGAAATGGACTATTGTTTGTGTTTTATTAATATTTTGTGCTGTATTTGGTTACTGAGCAGCAATAAACAACACTTTAATATATAAGCAGTTTTCTTGTGATTTTCCTAACTAGTAGTGCTTTAAATTTAATAAATGCATAAAAATGGTGATAACTGTAAAACCATGATTATTCTTCAGACTATAATTGTACAACCAAAATCTATAATCGTTGCTTCCCTAATTGTTACGCAGTTTAAAACACAACATATGAATGTGTCTGAATGTAGAAGAAGCCTACTTCAGCAATACACTGATTTTGTGTCTCGAAATACATTTAGATTTGCTTGTAAAAAAAGACACATTGTACAATGCAGTGATGTTATGTAGTTTCAAAATACAACATATTAACGTTTTAATGTAGAAAAAGTCAACGTGGGTGTCTTAAGGAGCAAAAATACAGCATATGAGCTCTTATATTGCTGCTGTGTCATCACTTATATGGCAAGTCATATCTCTCCGGCCCCCCATTTGGGATGCTTTTCATGAACTGGCCCCCATGACAAACTAATTGAATAGCCCTGCTTTAGAGAATTTGGATTTCAAAAACATTTGTGTTTTATGTGTATGCTATTGCTAGTTTCATCAAAGTTAACTAATCAAACTTTCATCAAAACTAATCAGCAACACCCATTCTTGTCTTACAGTATGGCAATTTTATTCAGATGTTGACTACTGTATATGTAGATACAATCACGATCACTACCTTTTTTGTTTTGTTTGAGAATGAAGAACATCCAAAATCCTGAACTGCAGCATCATGCTTATGGAAGAGCAATTGGATGACTTGTAATCTCTGGCCTGACCAACAAAAGTGACGGTGTTCACCAAGAATATTGTTTTCATGCATGTTTATTTTGTAGTATTTTTTGTGTATTTGTGGTAACATAAGAAATATGAAATGTACAATACAGTAATTGGACAAGCAAGATTGCACTTGTACTGTATAAATACAAATGTTCATATATATTTTTTCTATGTACTATTGACTCCTCTGTACAAATATCAGATTTTTTAAAGCTTAAGTTCCATGGTTGCCTGTCATGGTAAAAAACTAATCAAAAAAGCTAATAATTTTGAGCAATGTAGCTTATACAATGACAAATGCACTTTATGCTTTGGTGGCCTTGGCCAAATTACTGAAACAATAACTAAGTTTTAAAGCATGAATGAAATATTTTGGGCGAATAACTACATTTTGCAGATGTGAAATAAAGTTCTGAAGTTCCAGCAAACCGTTTTGAGATTTGCACACTCAGTTTAGAGAATATTAAGGCTGTTTTGAAAAATGTGCCAAAGCAATTGAGAAAAAGTGTAATATACACTGTATATCAGTCAAAGATAAAGATCTAAAAACGTGTCAAATGTATGATAGTTTCTATTTTTTGCTAAAAAACCAACAACAACAACAACAACGTATTTTACATGACAAATTTTAATGTATGGAGAAATTTTTATGTATTTTTCACCCCTGACAAATCTCTCATTTAAATTAATATTTTCTATAGAATGCTTTACAATATTATATGTGTGTGTATAAATTAGATTAGTCAGCACTGAAGCCAAATCTGGAGCTGATCTAACAAAATAACTTCGATAAAGGTAAAAAACTAGTACATACAACAAAAAAACAATTTTGTAATTTGTAATATTTTTCCCAATATTTCACATGAATTTTTATGTATTATCGTTCTATTTCTAAAGATGTTTGGTGACTAAAATATTATTGTAATAAATATATCTGTTTAACAAATCAGTTTTGTTTAAATGCACCAAAATATATTACCTATATTCACTGAGAAATGGATAAAAATATTTACTTTCAAAATGGGGTGTGCTCATTTATGTTGAGCACTGTATATATATATTAGGGTTGTCGCGATACCTTTAATTCACGTTACGATACTATACCAGCTGAAGTACGGTGATACTAAGTAGTATTGCGATACTGTAATTCATAACTCAAATCCATGAAATAAAGCAAAATGTCAGAAGTACTATATTTTATTATAATAATATATATAATTATATAATAATATAATAATTATAATTTTGTTATAATAGACCTACTTGAATTGAATTATTAATTCTCTTATTCTTGAAAAAAGTATTTGCACGTCTCTTCACCTAAAATGTAATCGTACCAACAAAAAATACATTAAAATACAGATACAAATTATACCAAATGAAATTTGTTACAAAAGAGCATTTTTGCCATCAAAATTAGGCTATATGAAGTGGTCAAAAATTGTTTCAATGTTTCCTGTTGCTGTTTTGGGTTTTTCATCTATAGTTTTTTTCTTTTCAGTCTTATCAGGTAAGAATCCAAAGTAATTCAAAATTTCTCTTTGTGAGTCGTTCTTTTTAAGAGATTGTCATGGTTGTTGTAGCTACTGAATCATATTGACAGGAGCAGAAATGAACAGATTCAGATACGCATCAGAAAATATGCAATAGGCTACCATAAAAGGCACAAATTCTACACAGTTTTGCAATCTTAAAAGGCTCCATAGACTATTAAAATAAAATAGTCTATTGTTGCAGAAATGGGTGAGCATTTTAGTGACTTTTCCACACGCAACATTATGTACTGTAGACAGATCGTTAATGACGATACTATCGTTTACAAACTACAGTAGCACCGCCAGTATTTTGGAGCCATAGTATCACCATACTACCATAGTACCAGTCAACCGTGCAACCCTAATATATATATACAGTATGATTCATTTTTCATATTTATGATTAATTTCTTATTAGTTATTATTGTATATAGTTTCATTTATTAATGATGTAATTAAATTAAGTTAATTTAACTACTTATTACAATGACTTATTTATCTTTAATTTTAAATGATACAATTTTTACTTTGCATGTTTATAAAATTACATGTTTTTAAATGACATTTTTTCCATACTGCAAAACAGGTCTTTAATCATGAAAATATGATAAAAATATAGTCTTATTTATAATTACTACAAATAAAATATATTCGTTCATAGTTTAGAAAGGCTTCAAACACTTGGGTCATCAGAACATTTGAAAATACTTGAAACGGTAAAGTCTAGTTCGGATACGTGGCCGGCCAGAAGTGCGATATGCACATCAATATAGCAGCATTTTTTATGACATTGTATAACAATAATGAGTATTTTTACAGTACTGTGATGGTTGGGTTTAGGGTTAGGGTAGGGGTAGACGTTAAAAAATACAATTTATTGGGTAATTTAATTGATAACATAAATGATACTTAGTACAACTATACTGTTTTTACTTGACTGTGACGTTTGGGTTTAGGGTTGGGGTGGGGATAGACATTAATCAGTAAATGGGAAATTTAATAAATAATACAGTGAGTGCAGAATTATTAGGCAAGTTGTGTTTTTGAGGATTAATTTTATTATTGAACAACAACCATGTTCTCAATGAACCCAAAACACATATCAAAGCTGAATATTTTTGGAAGTAGTTTTTAGTTTGTTTTTAGTTTTAGCTATTTTAGGAGGATATCTGTGTGTGCAGCGTAGCGGACGGGCCCGCAGGGCACGCACCGCGGGGGGGCCCCGCGTGATAAGGGGCCCCGCGAGATATTTTTGTGTAAAAACCATAGAATGTAAAAGATGGTCAAAACGTCACGGATATCAGCCATTGGCGGCAAACTGCGGAGAAATGACTGGAGCTTCTTTCGCGCGCTCTAGGTGTCGCGCGCATTCGCTCTCACGTGCACTCATTTTCTCTGCCTTCACGCGCGCTCCCTCTGTGCGCAATAGTTCCCCGCATTCAGAAGTTAACCCCCAAATTAACACGGGTAATAAAAAGATTCAACTTCAGTCATGTTCATGTTGTGAAACAAAATGTCCACTGTTGATTATATTAGACTTTTTTAACCTTTTAATAGAGGAAGTCCTCGGCTCTGCATATTATTAAGCTGAGTGTATGTAGTTTTACGTTAGGAAATGCAGTCTTGAATTTACAAACAGTCGGCCAGTACCGGAGAACAGATAACACATTGATCAAATTTAGTTTTCAGTCACGTTGAAAGTAATATTCTACTCGTTTAGTTTTGCCTTCATTCATTTTAGATGTCAGTACTGACATAATACGAGTCTTCAACACATGATTTTTTACAACACGTTTTTTTTTTAACATAATAGTTTAACTAACTAATTTCTAATAAGTACTTTTTTATCTTTCCCATGGTGACAGTCAGTGCAAAATATTTTACTAGTTATTTTGCAAGATAGTTGTATTCAGATTAAAGTGTAATTTAGAGACTTCACTAGGTTATGTTAACTAGCACAGCTAGAATAATTAGTCAAGTTATTGTAGAACTGGTTTGTTGTGTAGACTATCAAAAATATACAGTAAATATTTATTAAGAAGGCTAATAATACTGACCTTAACATTGTATTTTTAAAAATAAGAAACTGCTTTTATTTAAGAAATAAACTATAAGAAAAAGACTTATTGTTTATTATTATTACTTCTTTTCTTTTTTTTTTTACAGGAAATACTGAAAAATAAATCCTTGGTTTGTTAAAGATCACTTGGAAAACATTATTTTAAATTAACCGGAGGGCAAAAAAATTGACTTTAAAGTTTACAGGTGTAAGAATGTGCCTTGATGTACTTGAACGTTAGAAATGTGTTATCCACTACAATACAAAGTTCCTTGTCAAATAAATTGAGGAAGATTATTTTGAGTATGGGCTGCATGGTGGCGCAGTGGGTAGCACGTTCGCCTCACAGCAGGTTGCTATGTGAGCCCCGGCTGGGTCAGTTGGAGTTTCTGTGTAGAGCTTGCATGTTCTCCCTGTGTTGGCGTGGGTTTCCTCCGGGTGCTCTGGTTTCCCCCACAAATTTAAAAACATGTGGTGTAAGTGAATTGGGTAGGCTAAAAGAAAATGAATGATTATTTTGAGTTTAAGTTATATAATTAACTTGTTTATGAAGACTGCAGAGTCATGCATTAAAAAAAAGACTTTGAATAATTAAGTAGTTTGTGATGTATGTTAAAGTGTGCCCTCTAAAAGCACATTCTGGCCCCCCCAGTCATTCTGGTCTAGAACCGCCATTGCTTGTAACACTCGCAACCCCCCCACCCCCCCCCCCCCCGCTCTACACTGGGGGGCCCCGTCAATAATCCCTGCAGGGGGGCCCCCGCATTTTGCGCTACGCCACTGGTGCAGGTGACTATTACTGTGCATAATTATTAGGCAACTTAACAAAAAACAAATATATACCCATTTCAATTATTTATTTTCACAAGTGAAACCAATATAACATCTCAACATTCACAAATATACATTTCTGACATTCAAAAACAAAACAAAAACTAATCAGTGACCAATATAGCCACCTTTCTTTGCAAGGACACTCAAAAGCCTGCCATCCATGGTGAACGGATCAAAACACTGACAGAATCCATCAACATTGCGTGCAGCAGCAACCACAGCCTCCCAGACACTGTTCAGAGAGGTGTACTGTTTTCCCTCCTTGTAAATCTCACATTTGATGATGGACCACAGGTTCTCTATGGGTTTCAGATCAGGTGAACAAGGACGCCATGACATTATTTTTCTAATTTCTTTTATACCCTTTCTTGCCAGCCACGCTGTGGAGTACTTGGACGCGTGTGATGGAGCATTGTCCTGCATGAAAATCGTGTTTTTCTTGAAGGATGCAGAATTCTTCCTGCTTGAAGGTGTTGAGCTTGACTCCATCCTCAACCCGAAAAGGCCCCACAAGCTCATCTTTGATGATACCAGCCCAAACCAGTACTCTACATCCACCTTACTGGCGTCTGAGTCGGACTGGAGCTCTCTGCCCTTTACCGATCCAGCCAAGGGCCCATCAAGACTCACTCTCATTTCATCAGTCCATAAAACCTTAGAAAAATCAGTCTTGAGATATTTCTTGGCCCAGTCTTGACGTTTCAGCTTGTGTGTCTTGTTCAGTGGTGGTCGTTTTTCAGCCTTTCTTACCTTGGCCATGTCTTTGAGTATTGCACACCTTGTGCTTTTGGGCACTCCAGTGATGTTGCAGCTCTGAAATATGGCAAAACTGGTGGCAAGTGGCATCTTGGCAGCTGCACGCTTGACTTTTCTCAGTTCATGGGCAGTTATTTTGCGCCTTGGTTTTTCCACATGCTTCTTGCGACCCTGTTGACTATTTTGAATGAAACGCTTGATTGTTTGATGATCACGCTTCAGAAGCTTGGCAATTTTAAGAGTGCTGCATCCCTCTGCAAGATATCTCACTATTTTTGACTTTTCGGAGCCTGTCAAGTCCTTCTTTTGACCCATTTTGCCAAAGGAAAGGAAGTTGCCTAATAATTATGCACACCTGATATAGGGTGTTGATGTCATTAGACCACACCCCTTCTTATTACAGAGATGCACATCACCTAATATGCTTAATTGGTAGTAGGCTTTCGAGCCTATACAGCTTGGAGTAAGACAACATGCATAAAGAGGATGATGTGGTCAAAATACTCATTTGCCTAATAATTCTGCACTGCCTGTATAAATAATTTTCGTTAACTTCCGGGTTTGTAATTCCCCCCCAAAATAAACATTTGTATCCCCCTGAAGGACGTCTAAACAAGTAAACAAGATGTATGGGGGGGGGGGGGGGGGGGGGGGGGGGTTCAGTTATTTAATACTGAGAAATATTCACTCTATGTATTTGAAATAATAATATTAATAATTAAAATAACAGATAATATACAGCTGAAGTCAGAATTATTAGCTCCCCTTTGAATTTATTTTTCTTCTTTAAATATTTCCCAAATTATATTTAACAGAGCAAGGAAATTTTCACAGTATGTCTGACAATATTTTTTCTTCTGGAGAAAGTCTTATTTGTTTTATTTTGGCTAGAATAAAAGCAGTTTTTAATTTTAAAAAAAAATAATTTTAAGGTCAAAATTATTAGCCCCTTTAAGCTATATACTTTTTCCGATAGTCTACAGAACAAACCATCGTTATTGTCATTGTTAGTCAAATATTATTTACTGTCATCATGGCAAAGATATAATATTTCAGTTATTAGAAATGAGTTACTAAAACTATTATGTTTAGAAATGTGCTGAAAAAATCTTCTCTCCGTTAAACAGAAATTGGGGAAAGAAATAAACAAGGGGGCTAATAATTCAGGGTGGCTAATAATTCTGACTTCAACTGTAAATATACATTTGATCACCCCTATAACGATTCAAACCATTGTGAATGCACAATCAGTCTATTCGAAGAAAAAGTCTGAAATTGGAAGACCTAGAGCACTGATAGACACCGTGTTCACAAGACTTTGTTTTCTCTTAAAATAGTTGTTTGTATCTACATTTGCCTGAAAGTTAAGTCAAATTAGATGTATAATAACATTTGTAGTCTGACCTACGGTAACATCTGAAATCAGAGAATACGCTGTCAGAATACACTAAATATCTCCCTGCTGTAAACTTAAATAAGTTTTATTAATATACTAGAAGTAATTAAAAATAAATACATGACAGAAGCATGTGCACAAACTAACTGAAAAATGTTGACCCCCTTGTCAATGTATAATTCGCACACTGTTTGAAACCCCTTCTTTAACAGAATATTTGTAACAAATAGTATAGTTTACTTATTGTGCCAAACTACATTATTAGTAAAACTGCAAAATTAATGTCCAAAAATACACACAGTGATCAAAAAAACAAAGATCCTCTCCCCCAATCTCTTACCATTGGTTGACTTGATGTTGCTGTTTTGTTTTCCTTATATCCTTGCATGAATATGTGAAAATGGTTGAGTTTTACAGATTTGTATGACATTGGATATACAGTAGATGGTAGCAGCAGAGCTATATTTAGCCCTGGATATTTCTAGAAAGATCTGCTCAAAGTTTATCTCATTTAATCCTTTACCATCCAATTGATCAGTTTCTTTCGATATATTTTCATACCTAAACCTTTCCCTCCGTGCATCCTTCTCTCCACATCCATTGGCCAGTGTGATTTCAGAGACTTGATCATTGTGTTGTGTCTTCTTCCTTTTCGACGTCTCCCTCAGTGACCCTGTGACAGACTGAAATTGTGTCACGGTCTTGTGATTATGTTCAGAAACACTGTCTCCAGACCACATCAAGCCCGAATGAAGTTTGATCTAGAAAAGGTGGTCTGAAGGTCAGGCAATCAGTCTGCTGTCACATCGTCTCAGTCATGTTTTCTGCTTTGTGTGTGTGTTGTGTTCAGTGTGTGATTACTGTAGCACTGGAGATCTCTACACTTACTGGACACTGAAGGGCTTGTTTGAGGAGAAGGATGTTCGAGTGTTTGCCGCTGAATTGGGCTCTGCTTTAGGTGAGTTTTGGTATTCAATATGTACAGTCAAGCCAGACATTGTTCATAATCCAGGGGTGTGAGTAATTTCGAGCTTGGCTATATATACACTGCTGTGCAAAAGTTTTAGGCCAACATTAAATCTGTTGTTTTACTGACGGTATAATGGATATACAGTTGAAGTCAGAATTATTAGCCCCAATTATTAAAATAGAATTATTTTCCAAACGATGTTTAACAGAGCAGGGAAATTTTCACAGTATGTCTGATAATGTTTTTTCTTCTGAAGAAAGTCTTATTTGTTTTATTTCGGCTAGAATGGAAGCAGTTTTTAATTTTTTAAAAGCCATTTTAAGGACAAAATATTAGCCTCTTTAAGCTATTTTTTTTTTTCGATAGTCTACAGAACAAACCATCATTACACAATAACTTGCCTAATTACCCTAACCTGCCTAGTTAACCTAATTAACCTAGTTAAGCCTTTAAATGTCACTTTAAGCTGTATAGAAGTGTCTTGAAAAATATCTAGTCAAATAATCTGTACTGCCATCATGACAAAGATAAAATAAATCAGTTATTAGAAATGAGTTATTAAAACTATTATGTTTAGAAATGTGTTGAGAAAATCTTCTCTCCATTAAACAGAAATTGGGGAAAAAAATAAACAGGGGTGCTAATAATTCAGGGGGTTAATAATTCTGACTTCAACTGTATGTGACCCTTTTCCACAAAACCAGACATAAGTGTAATTGTTTTCTCAATTTTCATTAAATTGAGATTTATATAGGGTGAATAAATTATCTTTCAGTTGATGTATGGTTTGTTAGGATAAAAGTTTTTCAAAAATTATTTTGGTTTAATTGTTGGAGACAGGCTGTTTGTCCTGTTTTTTGAGCTGCATTTCTACCAGTGTTGTTAGCAATATTGTCTGAATTGGTGGATTTATGAATGTTGAAAAGTACAGATAGGTTTTAATCCATTATGCCATTTCTTCTGGGAAAGACCTCAGTGGTAATAGTTTTCATTTTCAGCATGCTAATGATCCGCTAATTGCAGTGAAATCCTATTTAGATAGATGAATGGATGGATAGATGGATTATACTTTTTAGATTAGATTAGATTCAACTTTATTGTCATTACACATGTACAAGTACAAGGCAACAGAATGCAGTTTAGGTCTAACCAGGAGTGCAATAGCAGCAAGTGCAGGATACAGGTATAAGTTATAAAGTGCAGTTATAGAAAAACTATGGTGATATTTACAGATGGATGTACTATGAACATTATATACAGGTTGTGTTAGCTATGAACAGAGATTTACAACAGATGGATATATGTACAGGTTGCTATTAATAATGAGAAGTGTGCAGATAGATAAACATAATTACAAATGTATATGTACGGTGGGTGTGTACATAATTACAAATGTACATGTGCAGTGGGTATGTACAGTTCAAATACATGAATCAGTGCAATGTAGTGCAATGAATATGTGCAATTTTTAAATGTGCAAATGTCAAATAGTGCAGTGATTATGAGGAGTATGAGTTATGAGGGGGGTGGGGGTGTATCAGGGGGGCAAAGAGTCAGTGGGGGGCAGAGTTCAAAAGGGAGACAGCTCTGGGGAAAAAGCTGTTCCTTAGTCTGCTGGTTTTTGTCCGGGGGAGCCTGAAGCGCCTGCCGGAAGGCAGGAGAGAAAAACAGTCTGTGAGCAGGGTGAGAGGAATCCTTAAGAATACTGTGTGCTCGGCGCAGACAGTGTTTCTTCTGGATGTCCTCTATGGCTGGCAGTGTGGTCCCTGTGATGCGTTGGGCAGTTTTTACCACCCGCTGCAGTGCCTTACGCTCAGCAACAGAGCAGCTTCCATACCAGACTGTGACGCAGTTGGTCAGGATGCTTTCTATTGTGCAGCGGTAGAAGTTCACCAAGACGTCTGATGACGTTCTTCTCAAGTTGCCTTAAGAAAAATAGGCGCTGTTGAGCCTTCTTGACCAGGCTCGAGGTGTTGGTGGTCCAGGAAAGGTCCTTAGAGATGTGGGTCCCCAGAAACTTGAAGGATGAGACAGGCTCGACGGCCATCCCATTGATGTGAATGGGATCATGTGAGCCTGTTCATCCCTTTCCTGAAGTCCACAATGAGCTCCTTGGTCTTGTTGGTGTTAAGGAGCAGATTATTGTCGGTGCACCAAGTGGCCAGATGCTGTATCTTCTCCCTGTAGGCAGTCTCATCATTGTTGCTGATTAGACCAATCACTGTGGTGTCATCTGCAAATTTGATGATGGTGTTAGATCTGTTCACAGGCCTACAGTCGTTGGTAAAAAGGGAGTAGAGGAAGGTGGATGGATAGACGTGATGGATGGATAGACGTGTGTGTGGGGGGGGGGGTGGATGGACGGACAGACGGACAGACGGATGGATAGATAGATAGATAGATAGATAGATAGATAGATAGATAGATAGATAGATAGATAGATAGATAGATAGATTTATAAGCTGTGCGGTTTAAGCTGTGCTTGGTGCAAAGTGAAGCCACTTTAAACATTGGCTTTTGCTTGACGAGAAAATGTTGTGCTGTTGTTGTTTTTTTGTACATATTTAATAGATTTTCTGTTTGTTTTAATAAAGAGAGAGAGATTGATAATATATTGTGCCAAAGTTTTAGGCCAACAATGCTAATATAGGGCTTAGAATTTTTGCACAGTACTGTATGTACAGTCAAACCCTTAGTGTGATTGTATATAATGATGCTTTACTTGATTTTAAGAGGAAACAGTTTTTTCATGCAGCTGTCAATTTTGACATATTGAGCTTTTTAGCTTTTCATGACAAAATGTTTTCAGTCTAATGTAATGGAAACCTCCAGAATACATTTACATTCATTCATTTAGCAGATGGTTTCATCCAAAGTGACCTACAAATGAAGATAAAAGAAGTTGAACAGAAATTGACAAGTTCGTTTTCCCCTCCAAACAAACTGAAAGGAGAGAGCACACTCAAAATTGCACAACGTTTTTAAAGAAGCACGTGCTGCTTATAAGAAGGTGTCTGCTGCATATGGAGAGGAGAGAGTGTGTCACCTACAGGTGGTTTCTCAAGCCCATTCACCTGTGTGAAGCACACTCAGAATTGCGCTATATTTCTAAATAAGCAATATGTTTGGTGCATACAGAGAGGAGTTTTGTTGCATTTCATCACTTTGTGTTGGTTAATTTCAATTACAATACAACAGTTTTATTCATATCTGTGTACTGAAGTTGTTGTTTTTTTACTTAAGGATTTGCTCATACATAATTTGTCTGATTGTATACAACCTTTGATTCTACAAAATAAAAATATTATGAAGTCTCCTTTGTAAAAACCTTTGACTCTAATATTCTTTCAAAAAAGAAACAAAACTTGTATAGCTGACTTCATCCAGTGTTTAGATTTTTGTGCTAGTTATATAGGCAATTTAGTGCATATTTAATAAAACGATGCTCATTGGACTATATATTTAAATATGACAATAAATATCATTTTTTTAATTCAACAAATGTTTGCAATTCTTAAAGTAATCAATTAACTTAGGAAATATGGTGATAAATATTAGTTAATTGTGTTAATACTCAATAATAACTTTTACATAAAAATAATTCAGCTGCAGTGTCTTCGCTTGATTTGTATTTAAGTAATGTAAGTGATTAAACATAATGTAGGGTGTTTCACGGAGTCATTTTCACATACAGTGTTGAGATCTGTACCAACAACAGTCAAAGTTATGTTTCTATTTTCTTTTTCATTTTCAGGTTTTCTGCATGACTTTGGAATAATACACAGGGATGTGAAGGTATGAGTTACAACATGTGTTTTTATTGAGATTCATTCAAGTTTCTGATTGTAACAAGTTGAACATTCGATGAAATTTTGACTTTTTATGATTTTACAAGTTTCTGTTTAAATAAATAACTAAATGCATCCTATAAAATACACTTTTTTGTCTTAAACAGATGGAGAACATTCTTCTGACTGATAAAGGTAAAGCTGATCTAGCATATGGCATTATGGGCAACATTTGTGTCAGATAGAAAAAAGTGTGTGTGTGGGGGTGGGGATAGATGGATGGATGGATGGAAAAAAGTGTGTGTGGGGATAGATAGATGGATGGATGGATGGAAAAAAGTGTGTGGGGATAGATGGATGGATGGATGGATGGATGGATGGATGGACGGACGGATGGAAAAAAGTGTATGTGGGGATAGATAGATAGATAGATAGATAGATAGATAGATAGATAGATAGATAGATAGATAGATAGATAGATAGATAGATAGATAGATAGATAGATAGATAGATAGATAGATAGATATAGACAGACTGATGGAAAAAAGTGTGTGGAGATAGATAGATGGATGGATGGACGGACAAATGGATGGAAAAAATTGTGTGTGGGGGTAGGTAGGTAGGTAGATAGATAGATAGATAGATAGATAGATAGATAGATAGATAGATAGATAGATGGATGGATGGATGGATGGATGGATGGATGGATGGATGGATGGATGGATGGATGGATGGATGGATGGATGGATGGATGGATGGATGGATGGATGGATGGATGGATGGATGGACGGACGGACGGATGGAAAAAAGTGTGTGTAGGGATAGATAGATAGATAGATAGATAGATAGATAGATAGATAGATAGATAGATAGATAGATAGATAGATAGATAGATAGATAGATAGATAGATAGACAGACTGATGGAAAAAAAGTGTGTGGGGATAGATAGATGGATGGATGGACGGACAAATGGATGGAAAAAATTGTGTGTGGGGGTAGGTAGGTAGGTAGATAGATAGATAGATAGATAGATAGATAGATAGATAGATAGATAGATAGATAGATAGATAGATAGATAGATAGATAGATAGATGGATGGATGGATGGATGGATGGATGGATGGATGGATGGATGGATGGATGGATGGACGGATGGAAAAAAGTGTGTGTGGGGATAGATAGATAGACAGATAGACAGATAGATAGATAGATAGATAGATAGATAGATAGATAGATAGATAGATAGATAGATAGATAGATAGATAGATAGATAGATAGATAGATAGATAGATAGATAGATAGATAGATAGATAGATAGATAGATGGATGGATGGATGGATGGATGGATGTGTGTGTGTGGGGATAGGTAGATAGATAAAACCCTATAAACCCTGCTTTAATTTTTTGCGTAGGGAATTCTGGAATAGAAATGTTCATGCTCTGTCATTTAGGTCACCTCCGCCTGACTGATTTTGGCCTGTCTCGCCGTCTCGAGCGCGGGGAACGAGCCTTTACTATCTGCGGCACAATACAATACATGGGTGACAGACACTCGCTTAGAGCAGACACTGTGTTTACCATTAAGCTGATCTGGCAGTAACTAAAGACATGTGTAGCCCTAAGCAGATGAGCTATTTCTGTCAAAAACGTCTATGTAATTACATGATCTGGTCATTAAACAGCTCCTGAGGTCCTGAGCGGGGGTCCGTACAGCCATGCGGCAGATTGGTGGTCTCTGGGGATTCTTCTCTACGCTTTAGCCACTGGAGAGGTAGGACAAACCATAATGAAGACTATACTTGATAAACGTGTCCTGAAATCACCTCTGAAGAAATGTAGTTGCAAGTGATGTGTAGAAAGAGTGACAGACGGCTTGTAGGAACGCATGTGTGTGTTTTCTTTATTGTTGTGATTTGTAGTTTCCTCTGGCAGCAGAAGTAGATCACGCTGTAATGCTGAGCAGAGTCAGTGAGTGCCTGTACGAGATGCCTGTGAGCCTCAGTCCTGCTCTGGCCTTCCTGCTTATAGAGGTGAGCTGCTGCTGTGCACATCATAAATAGCATATGTAATAACAGGATATACAGCCAACAATTAATACTTACTCAGTCCAAAATCTACTCAACAGATTAAACCTTATTAAAAATCTTACGTTACAATAGCCAAAAATACATTACCAAAAATCCTTAGAATATTAAGTAAAGATAAAGTCCCTTTTAAAGAGCCCTTATTATGGGTTTTTGAAAATGACCTTCCATATGACCTGTGTTAGTGTGACCTGTGTTAGTGTGCAACACAGCTGTAAGTGAAGTGAAATATCCAGCTAAGGCTTAAATTTGAAAGTGCACTGTGTTTAAAACTATTGATTCTCTATAAAAGAGTCGACTCATAGTGGTTCCAATGAATCGCTGTGGTAATGAGTCTTTAGCCGTGTCGGCGTGACGTCGATACAGAACTCAAGCCCCGCCCATTTGTTGTGCGGTCAGACCCGGGAAAATTGAAACCCCCGGCCCCGCCCACAAACACTGAAGCAGATCCCGGTTGAATCATGTCGCGAAGACGCTGTGCTCTGAAGTGTGAGGGAAAGTTACTGTTATTTTCTCTACCCAAAGATGAGGCTGTGAAGAGTCACTGAAGAGTGGTTGAACTTTAGTTTTGCAAAAGTACCTCAGCATTATCGCCCCAGCCTTGTGCTGTGTTCCCATCATTTTTCTGACGAGTGCTTCAGCAATCTATTCACTTACAACGGGGGATTCGTCGGCCGTTTGTTAAATGAAGGTTTAGAAAAGAGTGTTGATGTATGGGACATTGTCAGAGCTTGACAGAAACTTTACAGTACACAGTTCATGGATCAGTTTCTTCCTCCATTTCACAAGTGTAAGTAATTGCGATTGAAATGGTTGCCTCGTTTTCTTTAGCTTGTAAATGATGTATTTAATTATGTTTTGTTACTTGTAACCGCTTGTACTGTATCTGGTTAACTCTTTATACTCTCATATTGTGTCTAAAGCCACGTTGAAAGGGCGATGCATACCGCTTTGTTTACGTATTTAAATGCGTTTGTGAGCTCTCGTTTGTCGTTGCTATGGCCACAATCAGCTGTTCCTACACACGTGCAGCAGTCAAGTTTCAAAATAGTTCAGCTTTTGCCACTGTGTGGATTAATACTGAATGTGTGTCATGGTTAAGAATAGAGCAATATGCTGGTGTTAAACTGCATTGCTTTAATGCACTGCTGAATTGGGGTCACACATACACACTCTGCACTCTACGTTACTTCAAAATTGTTGATAAGCCATGGTGGGCTTTTCTCTCTGTCTCGCGCTGAACGCAGTCGACCAATCGCAACAGACTGGGTCATCGGACCAATCAGCACAGATTAGCATCGAGCTAAGGATCAAATGAATTGCTGATCGAATCATATGGGAGTCGTTGGGATAATTAGGTAAAAATAAATGTATATTATAAGACAATGAAAGTGTTTTTTGACCTTGCATGCATATCAGTCTGTTGTTGGAGACCTCCAAAACGAAAATATGACTCTTTTTATAGCATAATAGGGGCTCTTTAAGGCAAGTCATTTCACTCGGTAGCCATCTTTGAAACACTTCTCGGGCAGTATGCTCAGGCGTTCTGTTTGAATGGGGAAACATCAAATTCTCAAAAAAATCCTACGATTGTATTACATATTTGGAATCACCAATACAACTAAACAACAACTGTCTCATACAGTTCGTTTCTAAACATTCGAATATCAATCAGGTTGCCCAAGCTAATGCACATGCGCACTTGAGATCACGACACCAACCTCATTTATGGCCGTGTTACACATTATCATGCTCTGAATATTGCTTCGTCAGATCACGCTGGTCTTCTGAAGTAATTAAACAACTTGGTCTTGAATCTTCTCTTGAAATGTCAATAGCTACGTTTCCATCCACCTATTTTTATGCTCATTTTGGATATGCACATAAAAAATCGGTTGATGGAAACACCAATATGCGCATAAATTTTGAAACTGAGTAGGATAAACGTTTTATTCGGTAAGAAAAGATGCGCATAAATTACGATGGAAACACTTTTACCAAACACATTTCAGTATGTGCATTAAAAATGGTCATGTGATTTTGTTATAAGAGATCATGTGATGATAAAAATGTGTGAATGGATAAACCAGCAGGCTGGCCACATTGTAAAACATCTGAAATGTTGTTTTGGTCATTGTAAAACGCCTTAACCATTTCAGTATTAGTGTTATTATAATATTAAAGACCTCCAGAACTGTCAAAAGCATCTTCAAACGCCACCGCGCGTTCACTGCATGTCAGGATTGCCTTCTGAGGCGCAAGTCATTTATTAAATGAAGAAAAGATTCACGCAGCTTCTCTTACCGCAGCAAATTCCGTTTTTACTGTTGCTATTTGGCGCCAGTTAATCAGGAAGTGAATCTGTTGTTCTCTTACTTGTTGGATGGAAACATAACTAATAACTCTGTGGGTTTGCGGGTGTTTGAGTAGTTGCTGTCATGTGATGTGCTTTGACAGGATGAACTGTACCTCGCATTCGCTTCCTACAGATTTTCAAAAAAGAACAGATTTCAAGCTTTATGTGGATATATTTTTTATGTCTGTGAAGCAAGTATTTGCTGAGATTCCAGTGTGTTTGTTGACCAAAGCAGCTGTCATAAAAAGCAGACGTCTGGTCCGAGCCCCTCTCTTGGAGAAGTGTCAGTCTAAAGTGATCGATGATTGGCTCCTGTACTAGCAGGCGGCGCTTCATTAGCCATATTGACCGTTACTCTTTTGACTCTTTTCCCCATTCAAAACGATACTTGTGACATGTCTTGCGTATTCTATAGTCTTTTGTAAAGATATTTTCTTCCATAAATATATCAAAACTTATAAAACATCAGTAATTTGGGCAACTTTAAAGGCAGTTTTCTCAGAATTTAGATTTTGTTGAACCATCAGATTCCAGATCTGTAAAATGTGTAAAACTTTTTAGATCTATAAAAGATCTATAAAATGTGTAAAATATGCTGGATAAGTTGGCAGTTCATTCCACTGTGGTGACCCCTGATGGATTAAGCTAAAGGAAAATTAATGAAAATCAAAGCCACATATTTAACTCTGTTATGTTTCAAATTCAAAGTTGTTATAAATATTGAGTTTTTGTTTTGGAACTTTACCAAAAATATCTACTGGGTGACACTTGAATCAATGTAAATCTTTTATTCATTTTTGTGTCTAAAATCCATCGATTTCTGTCACAATATCACTTCTATGATGAAACAAAATATTTTGGCGATATGTGAATGGTTAGGATTAGTGGTGTAACTGCTCAAAAATCTCACGGTTTGGATCATACTACAGTTTTTGAGTCACAGATGGGACCATTTTTCGGATCAGCAAAAAACAGGAGAAGACAAATGTTATTTGCTTTCCATTTATTAAAAAAAAGATTTACTGCAAGAAACTTTGGCTTTTAACAAACATAACTGAGAACACCTACAAATTTCAACAGTGTCAAGCTGCATTAAACAGTGATTTTAATCTTTACCACAAACATCAGTTATATCTGAACTGTTATCCCAGTACTTCTGTTATTTGATGGTTTGTAACTTTTATAACTAACTTAAAAGTGTAAAAACTGAATCCCTATTGCTTTCAAATAATGTCTGTTTTAGGTTGATATCTGATTTATTTGTCATTTAGTTTGAATCACAGCTCCCTTTATCTATTTCATTACATTTATATTAACTGCTTTAAATTAAATTCAGTAATGTAATTGTAATTTTCCCAGAGATGGGTTGCGGCTGGAAGGGCATCCGCTGCGTAAAAATGTGCTGGATAAGTTGGCGGTTCATTCCGCTGTGGCGACTCCAGATTAATAAAGGGACTAAGCCGAAAAGAAAATGAATGAATGAATGTAATTGTAATAGTAGGCATAAGTTTAAAGGGATAGTTCACCCAAAAATGAAAATTTCCTCACATTTCCTCACACTCAAGTCGTAATAAAAGTTCAACACAGTTGAACACAAAAGAAGATATTCTGAAGAATGTTGGAAAAAAGCAGACATCCATAGCAGGAACAAAAAATACTATAGAAGTATTTTGTTTTGTTTTTTTCAAACAGCCTTCAGAATATCTTTTTTTGTGTTCAACAGACGAAAGATGCTCAAACAGGTTTGGAATAAGTGGAGGATCAGTAAATGATGACAGAATTGACATTATTTGGGTGAACTATTCCTTTAACAACAGTTACGTACACAAATATTTGAAAGCTCTTTGACCTTGTTTGAATGTAGCTCCTGTGCAAGATCCCCACACGCCGCCTCCGCTGCCTGGAGCACTTTCAAAGCCACAAGTTCTTCCACGGCATGTCCTTTGATTCCCAGCTGCTTCAGAGAAATCCCATTGAGCCGATCCTTGCACTGAAGACCCATCCTGACCGTCCGGAAAGATCAATGCGAGGATTATCCCTAGACCTGCTTCAAAATTTTGAGTGTGACCTGCTGAACTCTCCCTCCACCCCTACAGATTTATCTCCTACCTTGATGAAGATTCAGGTAAACGAAGATATAGCAGGGACTCAAACAAAAGCAACAGGAACCAATTCTGCATCAAAATGGTTTAGAAAATAAGTGAGCACGCTTTTTTTCGCTCCGTTATGGTACAGTACATACATTGTCCCCCCAAAGACAAGAAAACAGCATAAAGCACAAACAAATCAATATGTGTAGCTAGCCAATCAAAAACTAGGATTGTTTGCTACTGTTTTGGTGCAGTTTCATTTAGAAATTAGGTGTAAATATGCAGAAAGTGGAACCTCCATTTTGAGTATTTTTCTAATAGTAGAACTTCTGGGTTTTGTTTATTAGATTCTTTGTATATTTTGCTTGTCTTTTAGATTTATCTTTATATTTAAAGCAGTTACGGTGATGTCCTGGTTACTGTGACTTCATGAGAGTGATAATATTACTGATATATGGAACTCACATAATAACAATAATAGTTACAAACATGACTGAATGAAGCATTGAATTAATTCATTATTGAATTAATTAATGGATTATTCAATTAATAATTTAATAAATAAATAAACTAATAAATGAATGAATTGATTATTTCATGAATTAATGAAAACTAATTCCGTAGATTCGCACTCAGTGTTTTGAGTAAATGGATTGGAATACTTGACTTGTCACTTGTTGCTCTTCTGAATGAATGAGACTTATTTATTTACTTGTAAGATCGGTCAATTGTTTTGTTTATGAATGTATTAATTATTTTTTTAATTAATTAGTTGAGATCATTGTTCAGTATTTGCACATGAAGATGTTGGACTAGTTTCACTCCTAAATGAATCAGTGTTTTGAATGAATCAGTTGAGATGATCATTCAGTGTTTTCTCCTGAAGATGTCATTTGTTTCACACCTGTATGAATCAGTTGAGATAATCATTCAGTATTTTATTCATGAAAGATGTCACTTGTTTCACTGCTGAATGAATCAGTGTTTTGAATAAACTGGCTCAGATAAATATTCAGTATTTGCTCAACAAGATGTGTCATTAGATTCACTCCTGAATGAATCAGTGTTTTGAATGAATCAGTTGAGATAGTCATTCAGTATTTTCTCATAATGTCATTTGTTTCACTCCTGATTGAATCAGTGTTTTAAATGAATCAGTTGAGATAATGATTCAGTATTTGGTCATGAAGATGTCATTTGTTTCACTCCTGAAAGAATCAGTGTTTTGAATGAATCAGTTGAGATAATCATTCAGTATTTGCTCATGAAGATGTCATTTGTTTCACTCCTGAATGAATCAGTGTTTTGAATTAATTGATTGAGATAATCCATCAGTATTTGCTCACCAAGATGTGTCATTTGATTCACAACTGAATGAATCAGTGTTTTGAATGAATCATTGTTTTGAATGAATCGGTTGAGATAATTATTTAGCATTTTGCTCACAAAGATGTCACTTGTTCCACTCCTGAATGAATCAGTGTTTTGAATGAATCATTGTTTGAATGAATTGGTAGAGATAATCATTGAGTACTTGTTCAACAGGATTTGTCATTTGTTTCACTTCTGAATGAATCAGTGTTTTGAATGAATCAGTTGAGATAAACATTCAGTATTTGGTCATAAAGATGCGTCAGTTGATTCACTACTGAATGAATCTGTGTTTTACTTGAATCAGTCTCTGATATAAGGCTCGTTTGAGGTGCGCCTCGCCTTGACTGCATTGTAGATGAGAGCAGGCGGCTGCAGTAAGAGGAGGGCTCAAAAAATACATCAGAAGTCGGACACCTCCCGAATCTCGCTGTTTTGCCGCCTGGAAACGTCACCAGTGGTGGAGATCGCGTTCACGTTTTCTATCGCGGACGAATGACCTCATGAAAAAATAGGCTACTATGGTGATTTATAGTAAATATTGTAGTGTTTTTGAAAATGTTTTTTCAGTATTGGGTTATATTTAGTTGTTGTGATACCAGAGCAACTATAGAATTTAAATAGGCTATTTGTTATAATATGGTTCAAAAACACTATAGTATTCCTATAAATTACTGTAGTATTTTTAATGTGGGAGTGGATGCAATTGAAATATCACTGTTTTTACAAAAAGAGGGTCACAATCACAGAAGATGAACAGCTCATTACTTAAAAGGGTGTATTTAAAATATAAATCTGTATATTCAACAGTGGTAAATGTTAAAAGAATGTCAAAATAAACAGCTAATACAGCAAGAAAGCTTTCAAGAAATCTAATTTGGCTACATTATGAATTAAGTAGCTATAGCAGGATGTTTTTGAGTGACAGGTCATGACAAATGTTTGTTTATTTGTTTGGCTAGGAATGTCCCTAGAATTTGGCATTATATTGAACAAATGGTCCATTTCTATAGTCATTTCAGACTTTCTATAGAGGGCATTAGAAGGTATAAAGGGAAATACAACTGGACAAAATTATTAGCCCTCTTGTGAAGTTTAAAGAAATGGTATTGCATCAAATATGTAAAATGCTGTTTAACAGATTTTGTTTTCAACAGTTTTATAAACTAATTTCTACTAACTCATTTCTCTAGTGTTTGCCATGATGACAGTAATATATTATATATTTTACATACAGTTTTTTTTTTTTTTTGCAAGATACTAGTATTCAGCCTAAAGTGCAGTTTAAAGAGTTAACTATAGATTAATTATGTTAAAGATAAATGAGGAAAGCCATTGGACAACAGTGGTTTGTTCTGCAAACATAAATAAATTATAAAGGGACTTATTATATTGACATGTTTATTAGGCCTATAAACAGCTTTTACTCCAGCCAGACTAAAATAAACAGCCCAAGACTTTCACCAGAATAAAAACAATAGGCTGTAGGAAATACTGGGAAAATGTTCTTGATCTATTAAACATAACTTTTGACTTCACATACACGTGTGTGTGTGTTTTGTTTTGTTTACTACACCCCTTTCACTTATGAAACCACACAAAGATGAGGCATAATGGCAAAACAGTCTGATTACCTTTGTATGTATGCATATATGCATGTTTTGGATTGACTTTCATGGAATAACATTGCATAAAAATTACAATACAAACCTCACACAAACATACAAAAAAGTGAAAATGACAACAAACAGGACTTTAAACTGAGAGAGAAATAAAATACAGCACATGCACATCCTAATTATTTATATGTAACATTTAGTTATATTAGATAGGTCACATTAGGTTTTTACAAAGGTGTGTTTTGTTTTTGTTTGCGTGTAAATCTGAATAAATAAACATATGTAATGCTCTATATGACTTTTTTTTCATTATCAACGAAAATACAAAAAAGGTATACAACAAAGCCAGGATAAACCTCAGTAAAAACAACATAGGGAATAACGTGTAGTTTGTCAGTCTCATCCAATGAGCATTCAGCTGTGTCGTCAGCCAGCCGTTTCCCATGATGCTTTTAGTGGGCGCAGTCTTTTGAGAGCAACTGCTGCCGACTGCTCAATCCGAGGTACCCGCCTCGCGATCGCGAGAGTTTTTTGGCGCACGTCAGCGTGACATCAGAGCCAGGCGGACGCAACTCGGACACATTTCTAACCGGCATGCATCTTGCGGTGATCACCGGTGATCGATTCTGCGCAGATTTTGGCCACCTCAAACGAGCCTATACTCTCTCATTTGCTTTCTAAATGAATCAGTGTTTTGAATGAATCATTGTTTTGAATGAATTGGTAGAGATAATCATTGAGTACTTGTTCAACAGGATTTGTCATTTGTTTCACTTCTGAATGAATCAGTGTTTTGAATGAATCAGTTGAGATAAACATTCAGTATTTGGTCATAAAGATGCGTCAGTTGATTCACTACTGAATGAATCTGTGTTTTACTTGAATCAGTCTCTGATATACTCTCTCATTTGCTTTCTAAATGAATCAGTGTTTTGAATGAATCTTGACTCTTGATTCTCTCCTGAATGAATATAAAACTGGCTTGTTGTATAAATTGGTTCTAAACATTGGTTGATTAAATAATTCAATGACTCGCTTAATTTAATATTTCACATATTGTGTAGTGCTAGGATAGTAAGCAAAACAAAAACACATAGAGATATACAGTAGTATGCACAATGGAACTTACAGTCCAGTGCAATATAATAAAATGCATTACAATACAATTTAGTCTTAATGAAATCTAAATGTTGGTTTACTGATAGTTAAAAACATTTGAATTTCTGGGAAAATAGTTTACATAGTACTTATGCCAATGCTTTCTAGGCATTACTGTAAATATGATTCTCAAAATAAATTAGAACATTGATTGTGGAGGACAAATGCAGAGCTGTAATGCCATTACAATTCAACATACAGACTGGTAAATTATATGTCTGTGAATGATACCTGGAGACATTTCTCCAACTTTGAGACTTTGGTGTGACCTATTTGTGAGCGCAATGACAAACCCAAATGGGAGCAGCCTTAATAGGGCTGAAATTGAACACCAGATAAAGCATCATTATTAATGTTTTTAATTAGGTATCAGGAAAAAAGCCCACAGCCCCAGTAGAGATGGCTTAAAATAACCGTAACTCTTAACAGTTCTCCTGAGAGTCTACTTCAAATGGCTTCGGTTCTTCATGTATAGAGGCATCGGGTTTCCCTCTAAACTTGCCATTTTTATCTACATTATCATATTGCTTTCAGACTGACAACTCGTCTATTTATATTCATATTTCATGTTATCTGAATAAATTACACTGTGCTTCTTATTAAGAGCATACTTTCTTTTTTTTTACTACAGATCGATACCTTGATAATCTCCTGACTTTACCTCCATTGTTCGTCCTTCCTTGAGAACTAGATCATGAAGTCATCTAAAAATTCTACTCACCTGTATAAAACTAGAAATTATGCCATGACCCCACCTCATTTTTTATCACACATTTGCTTGAATCTCAGCCGCTCCTTGACTGGCAAGATTTTCCTAAGGGTACGATGGTTGACTAGAGATTTGAGGATTTGCCCGAGGCTAGTTTAATCTAATTATAAAACTGAATGGAATGCAGATCGCTTTATTTAAAAACAGGTGCTGTTCAAAAAAAGTGTCCATGAGATACCTCAAATGATTACATAAGTGACCAAAACAGAATTTTCATCTGGCAGATGACATAAAATAAGCCACAGCACCCTAGCAACCACCCTGAAGGGCTTAGAAAGTGCTTAGAAACACCAATTAGAAACCTGGTTTGATTGCATTGTATGTCAAATAATGAGACTATATGCTTGTAGAAAAAATGGGATCGGGTGGGCAACCTTCGGTGGCCTTTAACACCTCCTCCGATAACTTAATGAGGGCATGCTGTTAAGCTCCGCCCTACAAGTGTGGGCCTCCTCAGGGAGATCACCTTCATAAAGAACTGGGACACTGGCACTGTTGAAGAATCAGTCACGTCTCTGCTCGTCTGCTGGAAAAAAGCCTTCCGTCTGAGTCCTTCGGTCTTGGTGAGTACTGAAGTTTATTCATCTGTTGAACATTACTGTTTTCTGGGCTACAGCTGTTTTTTGAATGTCCCATTGGAGAAAGTACTTTGCTTTGGTTCATATTATTAACAAAATGTGCGGTTTTACTGTTTAGGAAGTGTATGAATTATTATTTTTTTTGTGAATGCTGAGAATCATACACTGTAAAACCTAAAAAGCTAAGGTAACTCAAACTGTTCCTAATGGAAATGCAAACTAATCCTAATGAGTGCTGTGAACTTAATCCATTTGAGTAAATGAAGCAATTTGAGCACAGTAAAACCCAATAAATGAAGAGAACTCAAACCAACTGAGTACTGTAAAACCCAATAAGTTAAGGCAACTCAAACAATTTGAGGAAACCGATTGCTACAAACTATTTGAGTTAAATAACTAATCTATATGAGTACTGTGAACTTACTCCATTTAATTTGAAGTAATGAGGTATTTAATTAACTCATTACCTTCATCACTGAGTTCAAAACTCTTTTCAAATGAGTAGAATTAACTTTTAGTACATTTTGAGTTAACTACACTTGACTGTTGGGTTTTACAGTGTGCAGCTTTCCTACACTGTAAACCCTGATAAGTTAAGTTAAACTAAACTCTCTGAGGAAACCAATTGCTTTGAAAGCTTTGAAACAAAATAGTTTAAGTACTGTAAACTTGAGTCAAATGCACATCAATTCTTTGTGTAGATATCGTCAAACATTTAGAGTATTAATAACTTAAACATTTTAAGTTCAGTTATCAAATCAGATGAGATCAGTTAAAAGAACGGATAAAGTCCAAACAACTTAATAGCAACTAAAATGGTTTGGGATTGCTTCTAGCATTAAAGTTAACAAAATGCAACTAATTCATTCATAACTCATTCAGTTTGAGCTCAGCTTAATATAATCAGTTTTTGAGTTACCATAGAACTTTTTCATTAAGTCAAAGTAACTTTTTAAAGAATTATAAGTTAAACTAACTTATTTCATTTAGTGATTTCCACTGTTAGGTTTTACAGTGTACAGAAATGTTGAATTGTTTCAATTCTGCTGATGGTTTGAAAGGGTTTCAAGTTGAGAAGCCTTAAAAATAACATTTGATAGTAACTTGCCATCTTATTTGTCAGAAATTAAGTTATTCACAAAGTAATTTACGAAGGCGAAACACTTGTGAACAGTGCATCTATGTGCTTCAGTTGCTAAATTTGCGAGAAAATATCTTAAGCTTCTGTGAATGTGAATGCTTGGCATTTCTGTAATATTTAGTGGAGTTTTCATGTCTTTAAGCCGTAATTGTGTTTGATTGTAATATTTTGACATTTTGTTTTGTGTTTCATTTAAAAGTAAAAACTTTACAACAAAAGGAGGGTTATAAATGTTGAATGGTTATAAATATAAATGCTCAAACATTACAGCGCAGACTAAAATAGAAAGGCATGAAAACCACAATTTTACAAAAAAAAAAAAAAAAAAAGGTTTCTACACTGTATGAAAAGTCTAAACAGATTTTTGCATTCAAAAATCAATACAGAACACTGTAAACTACTAGTTCTAACTGAAAAAAGACTGTAAGGATGGCCACTGTACAGTGGTGTAGTCCTTGCTATGCGCACGTATACTCAGTATGCTTACTTCTTTCCATGAGCTGTTTGGGTATTACCACTTCTGAGGATCAATAATTGCGTATACCCTCGGTATACCCACTTGTTTTTCTGATTAAACTTCCCTAATTTATGTGTATTCATGTCCCCTTTAACTGTATACCAAAGGTTTTTTTTTAACTCGCATCCTAATTTGTTGCAACTGGTGCATTTTTGTTTAACTTGCGCTATTCCCCGCCCCTGATGACCGCGGCAGCTGTAAGAAAATTTCGTGAGTTTTTCGAAGACCACGACCAGTCAACTGAATGATGTCTCGCTGAAATGTTCAGGTAAATTTATGAAACAGCATGGGCGTCGCTTTAGCCCTCCTATATTTCTATTCAGCACCCTTAAAGGTTTTGCGATTAGCTCATGAACTGTACACTACTAAATGATCGCCTTTAATTTTGATATGAAAACCGTGTCAGACTTCCAGCTCTTTTTACATTTAATCAGCAAACAACATCTGTTCAGGGCGAGAGAAATCCTAAAATCACCCCTGTAAAACAGTATTTCACATGTCTTAATCGTGCCTACCGCTACAGCGAACGACACTATATATAAAACACTAAAAATGATGAGGTAAAGACTACTCATAAATCGCGTAACAATATGCGATTTTAAAAGGGTAACTACTAGTATATAATAACGACAACAGAAGACAGACTCCTAATAGTTTGGTTTAAAACAAGCATGCACGAATGTGACAATCAAACATAATGGTTGATTGATGTTTAAAGGAACCTATTAAATGTAAAGGAATAAGCCAGTAAAAAAAGTAAGTTAAAAAGCTGTCTTTCCATGTCAACTAAATTGTTGTAACTATCTTGATTGACTCTTTTTTTAATATTAAAATTATTAAATAAGCTACATACTATATAAATACAGCCAATCTCCGAGTCTGCTGGGGGGGGGGGGGGGGGGGCACCATTAGCTAAACATAAATCATTAAATAGGATTAGACTATTAGCATCTCCCTTTAAAATGAACAAATTTGTTTGAATTTTTTTCTTTTTAAATTGGTAGTTTACACAAAGGATTAAAATTGTCATCATTTACTTTACTTGTTCCAAACCGGTTTGTCTTTTTTTCCTCCTGTTGAACACAAAAGAAGATATTTTGAAGAAAGCTGGAAACCTGTAACCATTGACTTACATTGACATAGTATTTGTTTTTCTTTTTGTGGAAGTTAATGGTTACAGGTAACTGATGTAAAAAATAATAAATAAATAAATAAATAAATAAATAAATAAATAAATAAATAAATAAATAAATAAATATAGCTAATGAATCAAAGAAACATTAACTTTCGTCGTTTTTTTGCCTACTTTCATTTAAAATTTGGGTCGGGTGTAATAGTACACCACCTTTTTTTTTAGGACTACACCACTGCCACTGTAATGATCTTGTAAAGATCTACAGTAGTACAAACCTTTTAATATAACGAACAGCCAGTTTCCTGTTCGTTATACACAGTGAATAACACTAAAGCAACATTCTCACATTCGTTGTTGTTATTATTATTTGTTTTCATTCATTTTTCTGGGTGCCCTTCCAGCTGCAACCCAGTACTGGGAAACATCCATACACTACGACCAGTTTAGTCTATTCAATTCACCTATACTCCATGTCTTGGGGGAAACCGGAGCACCTGGAGGAAACCCATGAGAACATGCAAACTCCACATAGAAATACCAACTGGCCCAACCAGGACTCGAACCAGCGACCTTCTTGCTGTGAGGCGACTGAGCTAACCACTGAGCCACAATGTCACCCCATTATTTGTTTTAATAATGCTTTCTTTTTAGCTGTTCTTATCAGTTATGTACAATCTACAGTAGTCAAAGCCTTTCATCAAAATTGTCTTAAACCGATGTATATAGAATGTTCTTGTTTTAGGACCAGAACTTTTTGATCCACTTCAAATGTTGATTACTGTAGTTTTAATGTAGTTGAATCTAATTCGTGACCTCCTCTGGAATTGATTGAAAGTGGACAAGCATTCGTTCATTTTCCTTTGGCTTAGTCGCTTTATTCATCAGGGGTTGCCACAGTGGAATGAACCGTCAACATATCCAGCATATGTTTTACACAGCGGATACCCTTCTAGCTGCAACCCAGTACTGGGAAACATCCATACACACTCCTTCACACTCATACACTATGGCCAATTTAGTTTATTCAATTCACCTAAAGCGCATGTCTTCGGACTGTGGGGGAAACTGAAGCACCCGTAGGAAACCCACACCAACACAGGGAGAACATGCAAGTTCCACAAAGAAATGCCAACTGGCCCCGCTGGGACTCGAACCACCGACCTTCTTGATGTGATTGATTGTATTGATTGTAAACATGGCCTCATCTGTACTGTCCTCAGGTTGAGTCAGAGTCCAGGATGACCCATCAGTTTCCTCCTCTTACCACGGAGCAAAAGAAGGAGCTTCATGAGATAGCCCTGCGCATCGTGTCTCCAGGGAAAGGCATCCTGGCTGCAGACGAGTCTATAGGTCAGTGCTCGTCCCTTTAGTCCACACTTTGCACACTAATCAAGCTTGAGATCTGACTCTGTGTTCTGTGTGTGTTGAAACAGGCAGCATGGGGAAGCGCTTGAACCAAATCGGGGTGGAGAACAATGAGGAAAACCGGCGTCTCTACCGTCAGGTGCTCTTCACCGCTGATGACCGTATTGATAACTGCATCGGCGGAGTCATCTTCTTTCATGAAACACTCTATCAGAACTCGGATGATGGCGTAGCGTTCGTCAAGATGATAAAGGATAAGGGTATCACTATTGGGATCAAGGTATAATGTCTCGCTTTTATGGAGCCAGATCAGTCTCAAAAATAATACGTTTACAAAATATAGTTCATACATCCACAACACAATTCCCATTTACAAAATCCAATTTGTAAGTTCATAGATTCATAAATACGCAAATCCAATTGGTAAATTCAAAACATTTTGTAGTGTAAATGTACTATTTTTTGACTGATCTGGCTCCATACACTTTAAGCACATTTCTGATTTAATACTGTATTTTAAATCTTTGTAGATATTGTGAGTTTTGATCTGCACTGTAAAAAATGACAAAATGAAAGTCATGACAACTTGTGTTTTCACGTTACTTTAACTGAATTTAGAAAGTTAATCAGGTTCCAACATTTTTTAAAGTTAAACAAATTTTAACTTGGTGTTTGAAGTCTAACTGATGCAAGTTAAAATTAAGTCAGCCACATATTTTTTACAGTGTGGCTATAGCAACATTTCCCAGTTACATCCAGCCCATAATATCCAGTCATTTAAAAAAAAAAAAAATTGATGGTAGATTGGGACAAAAAGAAACAAGTGTGAGGACTTTTTAAATTTAAAAGAGAAGTGTTCAAAGAGACTTTCAGAAATGTAGTTTTTGTGTTAAACATTGACCGTTTTGTTCTTATTTCATATTAAGTTTGATCCCACTTTATGTGAAATGGCCTTAATTACTTTGTAATTACATTTAAGTTAATAATTTGGTACAGTGCTCTTATTATGCGCATACATGTTTTTACATTGTACTTCATCTGTTATTTATTTTTAATTACATTTAAAATTACACAGTTGACCCATCTGTTATAACTTAACCCAGACTTAAACCTATCCGTATCCCACCTCAAGAGCACCATATGTGCTGTGCTATATAGTAAGTACATCATAGTATTCATAGTTTTTAAGTATTCATAGCTTCACTTTTTCTACATTTTTTATGTTACAGCCTTATTCCAAAATGGATTAAATTAATTTATTTTCTCATAATTCTACACACAATACCCCATAATGACAGTGTGAAAAAAGAGTTTTTGAAATTGTTGCAAATTTATTCAAAATAAAAAACCTGAAAAATCACATGTACATAAGTATTCACAGCCTTTGGCGTGAAGCTCTAAATTGAGCTCAGGTACATTCTGTTTCCACTGATCATTCTTGAGATGTTTCAGCAGCTTAATTGGAGTTCACCTGTGGTCAATTCAGTTGATTGGACATGATTTAAAAAGGCATACACCTGTCTATATAAGTGGAAGATGTTTGGAACCACCAGGACTCTTCCTAGAGTTGGCCGGCCATTTAAGCTGTGTGATCGGGGGAGAAGGACCTTAGTCAGGGAGGTGATCAATGACCTGATGGTCACTCTGTCAGAGCTCCAGCATTCTTCTGTGGAGAGAGGAGAAACTTACAGAAGGACAACCATCTGTTCAGAAGTCCATCAATCAGGCCTGTATGGTAGAGTGGCCAGACAGAAGTCACTCCCCGCCTGGAATTTGCCAAAAGGCATCTGATGGACTCTCAGACCATAAGAAATAAAATTCTCTGGTTTGATGAGACTAAAATTGAACTCTTTGGAGTGAATGCCAGGTGTTACGTTTGGAGAAAACCAGGCACCGCTCATCACCAGGCTAATACCATCCCTACAGTAAAGCATGGTGGTGCCAACATCATGCTGTGGGGATGTTTTTCAGCAGCAGGAACTGGAAGACTAGTCAGGATAGAGGGAAAGATGAATGCAGCAATGTACAGAGACATCCTGAATGAAAACCTGCTTCAGAGTGCTCTTGACCTCAGACTGGGGCGACGGTTCATCTTCCAGCAGGACAATGACCCAAAGCACACTGGCAAAATATCAATGGAGTGGCTTCACAACAACTCATTGAATGTCCTTGATTGGCCCAGCGAGAGCCCAGAGCTAAATCCTATTGAACATCTCTGGAGAGATCTGAAAATGGCTGTACGTCGCTTCCCATCCAACCTGATAGAGCTTGAGAGGTACTGCAAAGAGGAATGGGCAAAATTTCCCAAAGACAGGTGTGCCAAGCTTGTGGCATCATATTCAAAAAGACTTGAGGCTGTAATTAATGCCAAAGGTGCATCAACAAAGCATTGAGCAAAGGCTGTGAATACTTATGCACATGTGATTTTTCAGGTTTTTTATTGTTAATAAATTTGCAACAATTTCAGAAAAAAATGTTCACATTGTCATTATGGGGTATTGTGTGTACAATGTTGAGGAAATAAATTAATTCAATCCATTTGGCAATAAGGCTGTGACATACTTTCCGGATGCACTGTATAATCTACTTATATTTTTATTTTTTATACCTAGTAGTTAAGGCCCCTTAATATAAAGTGGGACCAAGTTTTTTTCACCTAATTTAGCCCTAAAAGATTGGTAGCACTTTATTTTACTGTCCTGTTTCTTATGTAGTTATGTAGTTCTTATGTGGATAATAAATTGATACTATCACTAAACCTACCAATGATTTTACACTTAACCCATGTAGTTACCTTATATAACCCAGTACATTCTGTAAAAGTCTATTTATCTTCAGGAAGGACACTGTAAACATGCATTAAGTACACATATTGTAAAATAAAAGTGCAGTCCAAAGGTCCATACTGCACATCTAAAGTGTACTAAGGCATTGTTTCTCAACCACGTTCCTGGAGGACCACCAACACTGCATGTTTCGGATGTCTCCTTTGTCTGTCACACCCATTACAGGTCTTTCAGTCTCTGCTAATGAGCTAATGATCTGAATCAGGTGTTTTTTCTTAAGGAGACATGGAAAATGCAGAGCTGGTGGTCCTCCAGGAACATGGTTGAGTACTAAAGTACTACTATGCACTTTTTAGAGATAAACAATGTACATATTTGTTACACATTTTTCACATTTTTTTACTCACACTCAAGTGGTTTTGAACTTTTATGAATTGTTTTCTTCTGTTGAACACAAAGGGAGATATACTGTAGCTACTGAAGAATGAAAAAAGCAGCCATTGATATCCTTAGGAGAAACAAAAAAGTACCATTTTTGCTCTTTTTTTTCAGCAAGATGCTGGATTAAAAATGTTGTGACCTCTCTTCACAGGTTGACAAAGGTGTGGTGCCCTTGCCAGGGACTAATGGAGAGACCACTACACAAGGTATATCAATGATGTTCTTTCTCTGCATCTGAATATATGCTCATTCATTAAATTTCAGTGTTGAAGTGTTTGTTTATCAGACAGTTTCACAATGAGTCCTATGTTACATATTTAGTCTGTTTTGAGGTGTGTAACTATTAGTGTACATTAAAATCACAATCATGTGCTAAAAACAGAATGTTTTCCACTGCATTTTTGAAAATCATCCATTTTGGAAACAATTCGTGGATCCACATAAATGACTGAAACTGCTGTACTGTTCATGCCAGGCCAGATAATGATGATGTAAAGAAACACTACACATCTGTGCACATATGGTCCTGTTGTCCACTGTTGTTGTATTAGTAGTCAAATAAAATGTATATTATGTCTATAGGCTGAACAAATCAATAAGTAAATAATATTAACATTTTCTTAAACCACATTTTTGTAGTTTTTTTAAAGCATGCACTTAGTAAGCCATTTTCAAATGTGTGCATTTTTAAAGCCCCCCCAAAATGCTGCTTTAGTGTAAATGAGTGGCCAAAGCTTAGCGAAATCTTTCAGGTTTTGGTTTGAAACAGTGCAATATAAATGTATCAGCAGGAATGGGCAGTATTTATGATACATGTATTGTGCATTTTAAATACAAAATAGTATTTTGTAATTTGTATTTGATAGAGTTTATGAAAATGGGTTAATATTTTGTATCAAAATACTTTAGTGTCCTGTATTTTTGTAGTTTCAAAATATTATAAAATACTTAGCAAGAAATCTACAGTATATGATGACATCATAAAAAATGAGGCCTCTGATTGGTGCTTTTTCAATTATTTGCCTAAGCTTGAGATCAGACCAGAAAATTCATTTATTTTTAAGAAGGTGGTCAATGATTGACGTATGGATGGAAATTATGCTTCAAAAAAGTAAGATAAAGGGTGAGGGTATATCTGGGAGCAAGTCGACAACCATTGTAAATGCCTACTGAGCAATTGTAAGACCAGAAATATACAATGGCTATAGTGTACAATTCATCATCTTTGCTTAAGAAATGAGATGGAATAAAATATCATTCTTTAAGAACAGGATGAGAAGCTTCAGAACATCATCAGTCTCAGTGCTGCAGGTGGAAATGCAGAGGAACTTATATAAAACACCTAAATACGATGTGCTAGTGTTTTTAAGAGGGTAAACTGAGACTCTTCTAGTTAAAGAACTGAAAAAATGGAGTGAGAATGAGTATACTGTACAAATAATGGATGGATTGCTGATGTAGATTACATGGAAATAAGACAAACAACATTAAAATAAGTCCTACATTGCAATACCTACAATACTTCATTGGCTGTATTGCCAGTATAGCTGATCTGAAGTTGCACTGTATAGTTAATGGAGATGAAGTATGTCTACCTAAAGATGTCAAAATGTCACAATATATGAAACACAAATATTTAATAATTCTCCAGTCTATATGACTGGTCAAAAACACCAGACTCCTGTTACACGGCAGCAACAGGATATATATGCTTAAATCAGTTTAGCCCACTACATATTTTTTACGTCAGAAAAGCACAAAAATTGTGTAATTTTTCTCATCCAAGCTCAAAAACAATCCTGCATTATTATATTGAAGCGATTTGAATTTGATACTGAAGGTGCATCCCAAATCGCATACTTATGCACTATTCTACGCCATTTTGTAGTATAAATAGTGTAAGTAGTGCATTCACACTGAAATTCTAAAAAGAATAAGTGTACTTTAAATAATAGGATGATGCACTCATTCAACCAGTAAAATGTGGAATTGTGGAAGTGTGGAATGATGGACTCTTCACGCACACAACGACCGCTGCTTTGCTCACGTAGGGGAAGGGGCGGAGCTTTCAGGCACTGACGTTGGATTGCTTTATTCCTACGAGAGTGATTATAGCGCCTCCCGATGGTGAATGCGGTTATACCTATGGCAGGTATTATTTGGTCATTATTTGGCATTATTTTATTGGCATTATTTTTGGTCATGGCAGGGATTATTAGTTTAGTCATTTATATTGGCAACCGTCAAACGTCATCAGGGAAACAGTTTGAATTTCCGCTTTGTAAAAAAACCATTAGTGTTTCATTTGGGACGACACCATGCATATACTCTGCTGTTGAGTGTGTAAGTGCATAGCGTGCCATTTGGGACGCAGCTTGAGATTTTTAAAATGTCCATTTCCCGCCTAGGTTTGAGCACTGTTCAGCGTGTTCTTAAACACCACTTAAACATTTGCCATTGTGTTCACATGCTTAAAAGAAAGGACTGTGATTGGCTGTGAAGGTCATCAGTTCACCGAACTCACCGCTGTTTACTGAGTGTAACTACAGATACAGGGACATTGGAGCGTTTTAAATATTTTACGTTTTTAAAAATTCAGTACCGATTGGTATCGAATTCCAGTATCGTGACAACACTAATTCTGAATGTGTTAGCAGGTCGGTTTGACCAGCAGATTTCATGGTTAATAGTAGTTGCACAGATCTTAATTAAAAATGTAAAAACTAAAAAAATACAAATTTAGCTGGAATTCAAACCCAAGTTACTATACCAAAATGCTCGGAACTGGAGGAATGCACAGAAAAGTTATTCATTTAATCCAATTAATTTATTCCAATTAGGGTTGTGTCGATAGACGATGCCATCGTCCATCGCCGATGGCCAATAGACATCACGAGGGTGAACCGGCATCGCAACCCGCTTGCGATAAATACACACTTAGGCCCCATTTACACTAATACATCTTAGTCTTAAAATGGCATTTTAGAATGAAAACGATCCACGTCCACACTGGCGTTTCACCTAGCATTTCTGAAAAGCCCTCACATGACATCACCGGACCACACACACACAAACACACACACACTCTGTCATGCGCTGCAGCGTACGCACACGTCTGAGCTCCAGCAGTCAGCGGGTGCTTTGAGCACAAAACCCAAGAGAGCAGTGCACGAAGGACAGTTTATCAAGGATGTACCGCTGGATCGCGTCTCACTATAGCTGTTAAACGTGATATTTAATTAATCTTCTCTCTATCTAACGACTCTTCAGTCTTTTGAATCTATCAGGTAACGTGTCACAGCGTCAGTACACTGCTTTAATCTTTCACTTTCACGCTTGTACTAAGTCATTTTAGTGAAAACCTCAGATACTGTTGGTTGGTTCCTGTAGGTTGTGCACCTTTTCTACCAACCAAGTTTGTAGATGCCATTATAACGACACAGATCACTCTGCCTATTCATGCCAGAGACCCTCGGAAAAAGTGATTGACAGGTGGTAATTTGTGTGTAACTTATCTTTATTTATTTATGATTTGGTTATGGGTAAAACAAGGACCATGCGGGTCAGGTAGTTGAAACGGTAGGCTACAAATAATTAATTCGTTATGAATTAATTAATTATTCATAAATAATTAATTCACTGCCACCTACGGCGACGATGCCAACGTCCATCACGATGTTTCACATTAGACACCGTACGATGCCAAATTGGTCGACATCGCCCAACCCTAATTGCAATTATTTGAATATTTAACATATTAAAGTTATGCTCACTATGACCTCAAAACCTAATGATACTTAAAATTTTGACATTCCATAATTGGATCTTTACTGTCTCCACAGGTCTGGACGGGCTCTCAGAACGCTGTGCTCAGTATAAAAAGGATGGAGCTGACTTTGCCAAGTGGCGCTGCGTGATGAAAATCACCGAGACCACCCCGTCAAACCTGTGCATTACAGAAAACGCTAAAGTCCTTGCTCGCTATGCTAGTATTTGTCAGCAGGTAAAACATCAGTGAAGCTAACGTCATCAAATTGGAATATGTTGAGAATCATATGGTTGCGCTCTCTCGTGTTCTTCCAGCATGGGATCGTCCCCATCGTGGAACCTGAGATCTTACCTGATGGAGACCATAATTTGAAGCGCTGCCAGTTTGTCACAGAGAGGGTTAGTGTTTAAATTTTATACTTTAGTTATTAAATGTATAGTTCACTCCAATCAGGCAATATGTAAGGAATTATGATGAAAGGCAGTTTCGAATAATTCAACCAATCTGATACTACAGTTTTCACAATCAAAATTATTTTTTCCTCTGATTCCTTGGCTCAAGCCGATTCAAACGCACCCTA